>VVHJ01025612.1:13673-25860 GCA_015107715.1 Tylochromis polylepis
CACATGTGCGCACATTAGTGAAAACATGCACACTGTTCACAATGCATCCAGAAGTGTGGGAGTTATTGACAGAAGTCTGCCTGGACAGATAAACTGCAGTTGATTAAATGGGTTGCTGCACAATAAAGAAGTGTTAAAAGCAGAAAAAGAGAGGCAATCTGTTTGTGTGAGTGTGTGTGTATGTGTCTGTGGTTGCACGTGTGGAAAATGTTTGGTCAGGCCAAAACAGCGACACAGAGCTCAAACACCAGATGGACGAATTCTGAAGCAGGAGGCTGCTGACCAGAGTCCCACTGAGCTCACAAGCTAACACGTGCATGCTGCGTGTCAGAAAGCCGTAGAGAACATAAACACGCTCGCAGCCATCTCTCATTTTCTTTCATTAGCTTGGAGCCAATTTTCTTTCAAAATGCTGCTGTGCAGGCAGGCTAAAAGGCAAAAGCATTCACAAAGGTAAATAGCTGCTGGACCTCCTCTTACAGCCCCATGACAAAATCTAGACCATCAAGATCAGATTACACAAGACCGGTGTCATTCCAGATGGCCACTTGTAAGATTTGGTGATTATGTTTCCTTAAAAACCTGCTGCGTCACTGAACACTGAATCCTAGCCAATTATGGCTTAGAGTGACCTGCATCAAGAACAAAGGAATTAAAGCAGGAAGGATCAGCAACAGAAAACTTGGCATAACAAAACAAATCACAGATGAAAATCTTCCAGCTAAAGTCTCATGGAGCATCCTAGACAAATACTTGAATCTTGCCATGGTCTAAAACAATGAAAAAAACAACAGATCACACTGACTGTCTCATTTCCAGGTGATATCAGGTGGTTTGAAGTCATATGTTATCAGTTTAACCCATTAGATTTAGCTCGCTACTTCCTCTTGTCAGTTCTGCAGACAGTTTGTGCCATCATCTGAGAATGTTACTCACTGGTTAGCACTGGTTCCTTCACAATAAGGTTCCTGAGCACGAATTGTGCAGGGCTTTGCTTTGTGGAATTTGCATTTTCCCCTGTGCTTTTACAGGTTTTCCCTGAGACCTTCATTTTCATAAAAGAGATTCTAAACCTTCGAAAAAAGATATTGGTGCAGCATTTACTATGTGACCTAACAAGGCACACTTACAATAAATGAGAAGGAAACAAGCAATATTGTTTTGAATGTTTCTGTCCATTTTATTGGAAGTTTTTGCGGTTTTCAATATTTTGTTTGAAAATTGTCCCTACTGACGTCCTAAACTGTACAGTGACATTTCGCTCTTTGAGATAAATAAGTTCAAATGGGAAACAGCAGCTGGAACAACTATTTATTTTGTTTATCATTTTAAAATAATGCAGAACAATGTGGCAGCAGACTGAAGGGAAAAAAAACTCAAAGGTGAAAGGAAATCCGTGCCGGTCTGGTGGCAGGTCCAGTCTGATCTTTAAAGGCCAGAGCTAAGAACTTGACTAAGAGACGTGTCCAATGACAGCAGAACAGAAAAGAGCAGACACTCTGACCTTTGCTCATAAAGATAAGACTGTGGAGAAAAGGAAAAAGAGATTAAAGCAAAATGACTGAGAGGCTAAGAGGCGTTACAAAGATTTACTGTGTCCACCCTGTCACAGTAACTGCAGCTAACACAGTTGAGGTGAACTGATGGTGGATGGTCTGAACACTTTGTGTCACGGCTGTCGCTTTAAATCAAAGAGATCGTTCTCGTTTCTTTCTCCCCCACTGTCTGTCAGCATACCTGATCTGACCACCTACAAAAGAAGGTAAAGGTTAATGGAGGTCAGGAGTGTCATATCACAGCCTTGACGGCCAAACAGAGGATGAAATTATGAATGTAGCCCGACGAATTGGGGCAGAGTCACTCTGCGCTGCATACATTGATAGATTTGTTTTGGATATTTTCCATAAAGTCAAATAAACAGTGATTAACGCTACACCTGTTTTGACTTTTCAGAAAGTTTCACTGACAGTTGTCTTTCCCTTGGGAACTTCCCAAAACAGTTTAACCTTTGGGCTGCTGAGCAGCTCAAGAATCTTCAGTAATGGAAATTTGGGAGAGCCTTGCTTTTCATCATTTCCAGCCAGATTTATCATGATGGCCTATGGGGGTCAAATTTTAGATCGCCACTACCATTTTCCCACAGACCTCTATAGAACCAGACTTTTTGCAATCAGTGGAACTATCGACTGCTGGCCATTCCAGAAGATATATGCTGATTTAAGGCAGTTCACATTTTAGAAAGGGACGCTACAGCATCTGTATCTACAACCTATGGTATTGATGAAAGTGATAACAGCCACTTAATAGAATGATAAAATTTAGGGCATTACAGTCTGGGGTTTGAACTTCACACAGAAAGCCTGCAGGCAGTGGATTTGAACCCAGGGCCTGCTTGCTGTGAGATAACAGTGCTAACCACTGCACCACTGTGTGCACCATGTGCTATGAAACCCCTGCAGTCCAAGACAAGCCAATTGGTGATAGCTGTAGAAGTGAATGGGAGTGTGACTGGTTGTCTTTCTCTCTGTGTTACCTCCCACACCCCCACAATCCTGAATTAGATAAGCAGTTAAGAAAATGGTTGGGTAGATGGATGGAGCGCATGACGAAACAATTCAGCACTGAATGGAGAGAAAATTAGGTGTTTTTCAGAATTAGCTGCCCGAGGGCGAATGCAGTCTTTGTCTAATATTAATTATGCAATAATATTGGATGCTGCCAAGTACAACATTGTGAATGAGTATAAACAAATTACTATTTCACCTTCAATTGTGCACTAATACATGATCATGCAGCTATAGGCAGGCAGACTGAACAGAACAGAACAGAGGAAATGACCAGAGGAAGAAATAATAGCAACTGAAAAGACAGACAATTAAAAAAAAGTGAGACAGGAAATGGAAGAGAGAGACAGGCAGCTTAAAGGGACAGAAAGGGAGCTGGAAAGACATGTAACAGATTGATACAAGCACCCAGCCCACAATGAGCACTGGTCATTTGCATGAGAATACCAAGTCTGGAGGGTAATTTCAGCAGCCTGATAACATGTCAGACGGACAGAAAGTCCAACAGGATGCCAATGGGCTCGATACGGCACTGACAGCAGCAGCAGGCTGAGGACTACTACAGGCTCTCTGCAGGAGAAGCAGGAGGACTCATCTATATGAGATGCTACAAAAAGAGCCCAAGAAGAAAGTAATACATCTTATTTTACAGTGAAAAAAAATCTCAATTTTCACAAACAGAATTTGTTGAAATAGTTTTAAACTAATCAAAGTGTTTGTGGGGTTTGTGACACTTGCAGTTGACTTGACAATGTCAGGTGTCCAAACTAATTAACTAATTAATGAATCTCTTCTGACCTTTGTGATAATATTGCTGTTTTTGCAATTTATGGAAACAAGAAGATTACTTTCAAAAGATCCAGCATCACATATAAATTTGGGGAATTTATGAATTATTCAGACTAGAAACATGAGCTCAGACTGCTGGAAATATAATTACATGCAGGGAAAAAAAAACAGATACTTAAGTAATACTATTTTAGAAATAACAACTTTTTGGAAACCGCAGAGCGTAACTGAATATGAAAATCAATACCTGATTAGTTGGCTGCTCTTACATAGTTCCAATTTACAGCTTTCTAATTAAAGTTTAATTCTGCCTTCAAATCTAACCCTTTGGGAAAATGATTACTGTAGCACAATAATTCTTTTCAAGTCAATTTCAGCATAATTGCAGTGGCGTCACTGATAACTGTCAGCGGCGCCTACAGAAGAAAGAAAATGTTTAAACATGAAGACTGCTATTAACATTTGGCAAGAAGACCGAGATGGCTAAATGAGTTCTTACCAGTGAAAATAAAATGTAATGCAGATGAAGCAGAAGATGGACAGGGGCAATTCAGCTAAAAGATGAGGTGGGGTGGGCAAGATATATGGAAACGGAAAGAAAAATGGGACATCACGAAGAGAAGGAGAGAGTAAGAGGTAGAGAAAGGAAAGATAAATGAATGATAACAGTAACCATTGGGGAAAATGAAATAGTTGAGTCCTCCAGGTTTCTGTTAATAGGCCATTCATCTCCAATCAATAGACTATAAAAGGGTTTTTATCCACTTCTGGTGTCCCCTTCAGACCTCCAATGTGATCGGCTACATCAGGTTAAAGTCCCAAGTACATTGTTAGGTCCTCAGGTGAATGTGTGAAAGGGAAGGTGCTCTGTTTCATAAAGTGTCTGGGTTAAAAGGAGGTTTTTGTTTCCCTTATAAATGGCTTCAGGTTTTTGTTTTTTTGTGTTTCATTTGCAAATCCCAGTGCTGCCCGTGTGTCCATTCAGACAAGCCAGACTAGAGTTACTGCCTTGTTGCTGTATGGCTGCTGTGGCTGAAGAGGCAGAGAGGGTCATCCACTTATTGGTTTAAACCCTCGCTCCTCTCGTCCTGGGTAAGACGTGTTATCTGTTTGTGCTGGGAGAAGAGCTCTATGTACAAATTGGCTTGCGGTATAAAGTACTTTGAGTGGTTTCTTTGGATCTCTATTAGCATCCTCATTAGCATCAGCTTTATCCCTGACTGTTCTTCCTTAGGTCTTCCATACATTCATATGTGAAGAATCATATAAAGCCACATACATGCAGTCCATTCATTCCTTGCATGCGTCAATGAAATATCAAGCTGTAGTTTTTATAAATGTGCAATATTTCCAGACTGAGGTGTGTGGTGAACCTCGAAGTTCTCAGCTGGTTTGGTTTTACTTTCTCTCGCCCGTTACATATATTGAATTCCACTGTCTTCCTTCTGGATGGAGATGTTCAGAATACAGATCAGCACAGTTTAAAAACATCTTCATTTCAGATGAACAAATCATAGCTTTGCTATCCTACATTCTCTGTTATTTATTTAATTCGTCAGTATTTTGTATTATGATTCTTTATTGTCTCCGTTTGTACTGGAAATGTGCAGCTGAGGATGGATGACTCACTCAATCTGTTGACGGGTAGAAATAAAGTAACCTGAACTTAAACCTTAATTCCAAAAACATGTTTCTAGATGTCACAGTGGCCTTAATTGGTGACCACCAAAGCCCAATCAGTATCATTTTTCAGTCTATTCATGACTATTTAGTGAAAGTTTGAAAAACAAAACTGGGCCACCTGAAAACATCATTTTTGTGGCCAACTTTATGGTGTCTGAGCACTTTGAGACTTTGATCCACACTTGCTTTATGTTAGCTGGTCCAGCACTTTTCACTGCAATATTTCAGCAGTTATTTGATAGTGTTTAATAAAATCTTTGGTGACTACTTGATCAACACTGAGGTTTATACACAGAGACAGAGGATCTATTACTTTATAATTTAGTACAAATTAGTCTCATTAAAAAAAAAACAGAACTGCACTCAAAAAATGACAACAGCATCAACTTCATTGTAGTTACTTGAACACGCACACTAGCAACCGTCTGCTAAGCTTGAACATATTAACACTGTGTATTTGAGCATGCGTTTTTAGCTCAAAGCACTACTGTCCCTGGCAAAGACAAAAAAAGATATTTGAAGATCACAGTTTCTGTCAAACAAAAGGCTGTGATTCAAAACTGGTTCAGTGGTTAAAGGAAGCCAAAAACAATTGTTTTTCAATGTTTGCTATCAGCAAACACAGACCTCCCATGATTTAAAGAAGACACTACAATCTTCTGTTCTTAGGCTGCTCTGCTCGTATTCATTTTTTGGTGTATAAGTGTACTCAGTATACCATCAAGTTTGATTGAGTGAAACATTATAGATTTCTTGTTATGGTGTGCTGTGTAGGTCATATTTAAAGCCTGATAACTGGTGTTCACTTAGTGGCTAAATGAAGTGAGAGTGAAGCAGCTCCTTAGAGAACAACCAGAGGAAGCAGAGTTTGCAGCAGAGATGGAAATGAGTCGGAGACATTCATTTATTCATCGATTTCCTCAGCAAACAGCTGGGAATGCTCCCTGGAATCCCGAACCAAGAACTTCCTTATCTACTGGCAACATACTAGAGCTAGATTAGGAAAAATAAATGCATGAAGGTTAGCGCTGTCATGAAATTATTTGTTAAGACATTAAACCAGATGATCCCACAGCAACATTGCATTGCAGTGGGATCTCAGCTGGGACTCTATTGCCCATTATAGCCCAGGAGTTCTTTCATGTTTAAATGATCTGTTTCTACACATTTTCCTTCACACATTAACGGCAACCCCTGTGGATACACTGTACTACTTAAAGAATGTAAAGTTTATACTGGGTCTTTTGACTGTACCTGGATTATTTTAGTGCAGGGGTATAGCATCAACATCATGTGTTTATATTCATGTAAATTTGATGCACTAGCAGCCTGAGCAAGTTATTTTGTCCTATAATGCTCTCCTCTGTGGTAAATTTAAACTGTATGGTTTGACTGGGGGCAATTCTAACAAGTGTCATATTATTGTAAGACAACAAATTTCAATCTAATTTCAGTAAACAAGCTGGAGTCCCAAACCTGACTCTGCACATGCTCAGTGAGATCCTATCCCAGCCTGGGTAAAGGAAGGAGCAGGCGTTTTGAACAAAAATACTGATTTTGAGGAACAAAACTATAAATATTTTTCTTCTACTGTCTAAGGTTCAGATAAGTGCAACTTCAAACTAAATCTTGAACCTAAACATTCAAAATGACAAAAAACTACTAATGCAACAGTCTAAGGAGCTTGGAAAGAAAAGCGTCTGGACAAGACTGTTGACTGCTTCTGTATTCTCTTTAACAGAAATGTGAAACAGTGAATCCTCAGCTGACTTGTAGTGTGTTTGGAATTACATCTGTTGCTCATTGCAGTTGTGTTTGTGAATCCTTTGACATGTGTTGCAGTTTGGTTAGAAGACCCCCCAAGGTATAGATTTTAGTCAGTTTACACTTTAAATATGCTAATAGGTGAATGCCAGTAACACAATATCAAAATCCAGTATTTTGAAGCACTCAAATGAGGAAAATTTACATTCAGACCATTATCTTGAGGTTGAATGCCACATTTGGGCTCTACAGTGTATTTAATTGTCTATTCAAATACTTGGCATCCTCAGTTACTTAATAAATATTCCAGGACTTCAGGGTTCAATTTGTGAAGCATCGTCAGTGCTTTAAAATTTTAAATCCTGGTCTTTTATAAACTGATACAAAATTTTCTTTAACTAAAGGTAAATAGGCCAATATTGCTGTTGGCTCTAGCTGCAAATTTCATTTGAAAAGAGCTGCTGTAAATGGAATGGTATTCCTCTTTGAAATTATCAGAGGCAGATGAAGACCTTGTGTTGTTGAGATGAAGTGCGCTGATGTTGACAGAGTAATCGAAACTAAAGCCTTGCTGTCAGAGTTGTGGGCCCAGATCGGACTGCTGCGTGAATCATAGTAATTGGCTCTTGTCTCAGTGGTGGAGAACAACATCCATTAACGGAGAGGCTTTGGATGGAGGCGTTGATAGTTTGGCTTTAGCTTACAGTTTGCAGCTTGATAGGAAAACTATGAATATTTATGGGGCTGGTGATCATGAATTTGTGTGTATATCTGTGGGATGTCATTATGCTGTGCAGACCAAAGACAATCAGATACAGTAAAACAAACATTCATTTGTACTGTGTCTTTAGAAATGATTTCTTTATGTCATGTAGCTATAATAAATGAAAGAGAAAGCCACTTTAATTTGACCAAAAAAAGTGCGTGTTCTTTTTTTTTGGAGACTGTGAGAGAGGCTCTAATTAAAACAAGAGTAATTGATGTTAATTATTGCATGATGTTCAATATATTATGTTTTGATTGCAGGGAATCATCCATAAACCAAATATGAGAAAGATGTAAAGGTTTCCTCTGACAACACTGATTTATCCCCATCAGCATCCAGGCTGTAATGACTCACTCAGGATGCCATTCATCTCCGCAACACGACATGATTGCAATGTTCATTTATCCATTGAGCTAGAATTACAGCATTTACTCATCCAACTGGACATTATTATGCTGTTCATTCATCTAATATGGAGCCATTACTGCTGAAAGACCTGTTTCTACATGGGGAACATTAAACCTGCTCCTGAATGATTAGACTCCTCTCTGACACGCATGTTGTTATATTCATAGACTCAACATTTTAGTTGTCATTAGTGCCTCTTTAAGGCTTTAGAAAGAAACAATCAAAACCTGTCTGAATAAACTTCTTTTATCTTAAAAAAGCTGATCATTTGCAGAGACAAGGCTTTTACCTCTCAGCATCAGAGCACTCCCACCCTGCTGTTTATAACATTTCATCAGTTTTTCACTCAGGCTAAGAGATGGAGACTAATCCATTTCCAGCTGTGTCGGGTATTGTGATATTCTCATTGTGCTTTTTGCTGTTGATCTCTACTCTTTGAACCACTCAGCTTTTTTTTTCCCACTCAGCTAAAAAGTTTGGATGCTTCTTTCATTTTTTTTCTTGATTTTAAAGAATAAAAAAAGACATTCCTGCATCAACCTACTGTTGTGAACTACTTAACTGGGCGAGGAACTCTAGCTGACATTAACCCTGCAATTCAAAGATAACACATCCACTGCTCCTCTCTGCTTATTGAGGCTAAAACACGGCAGTGATGCCCAGTAACAGATTTCTTGAGCTAAGAGTGCTATCACTCAGGATGCATCATAGCTGTGTTCAACTATGCTTACGTTTCTTAGCCTTTTAATTTTGTTTTGTTCACTCTAGGACTCGATAGATATTTTGAGGAGGGTATATCTGTATGCAGTGTGGAGATGTTGAAAATGTAATGAAAACAAAGCAGGACCAAAATAATTTACATTTGAATTTTGAATAGCAACGACCCCTATACCGCTCAGAGAGAATGAAATGAAGGCAATTATAGACCCTCAAAAAGCACAGCAATGGACATGCTGACATTTACACGTAAATGTCAAAATCTAAAGGACATCCATTATACTGTTACTTTAAAGATTTGTTGTATGTTTTGATATTTCTTGACAGAGGTGTGTGACGGCGCACTGGTCTCCAATCTGCTGCCATCTTCCTTCCGAAGCTCGTCCCAGCTGTCCAGCAGCCACGCTCCAGGTTTCGCCAAACTCAACAAAAGAGAAGGTGAGGAACAGATTCTGCTGCTTCCAAACAAAAGTACCTAAGTAATATTAAAATTTATTTGATGAGCTGAAACATGTTAGTGTGACAAATATGCAAAAAATGGATGCGAATGGTGTTTGTGTCTTGAGCATGCTTTGGAAAAAATTAGGATTATGGATCAACTACGACTTGGTAGGGTGATACAGGTTTTTAAATTGGACCTGAATGTTTTTAACTGGGAGAAAAATGCAAGCTTGAACAACACAGCGTCTGTCCTCAGTTTAGTATGTGAGACTTAGAGTAAACAAAAAGGCGCCAGTCTGCTCTCTGATCTGACTTTGATGTTAGGGGGAAAAAAATCTACTTCTGTAATTTGTATCTGAGCAGTCTGTAGGGATATTCTGTCAACGTGCTGCACACTCTATATTAAATGCTCAATTATTTTAGTGTAACTTATAATAGTGTGTGACTCATTAAATCTGAATTTAACTTTCTACTCTGCTTGGTAGTAAAGAAATGAACAGGTGTTGCAGTGACACTTCAGGCCATGTATTAAAAGACTGTAAGAGCTAATTTTTCATTGTTGCCCTTTGCTGACATTTGATGTTCAAAAGCCACCCTGCTGTAATGGTACTGACATTTCTTGGTCTTTCATTAACTAGGAGACACAAAGATGACAGAGACAAGATTTCAAAGATTTGTGAACATTTAAAACTCATGTTAAAAGTAACCTGGGACCATTTTGTATTACCCATAAAGATTTTACTTACTGCTGATTGTTTAAAGGCACTGTATGTTAGGATGTGAAGCAATTACAAATAAAAGCTATATAACATAACAGCCTGTAGACTGTTGACTTGATTTATAATACTACATTAAGTCTATGATCCAGACTACAGCATATACAGACTTGCACCTTCTCAGAAATATAACTACACACCACAATAACCAGACTTCAGTGACAATGGCAGGTCTGTTTGGGAGTAATATGTCTTGTAAACATAGCATATTGATTAGCACAAGGATGATACCTCAGTGAAACAACATGTAATAGGCTGTAATTGCCTCTTGCTTGCTCATTATGCTAATGCAGTAGCCAGTAATCTTCCAGAGTAGACATAAGCAGTTTTTCTCCTTTTCAAAGCTGTGGCAATATGTAAATAGATTCAGAGTCTGTTCTGAGGTTCCTGAAGGCTTCTATCTTTCCTGTGTTTCAGTAGGTGTTTTTTTTATGTTGTGTGCTGTTCTTGTTTAAGATTTATTAGTTCCAAATCTAGCATGGACAGCTCAGTTCGCCTTGTGATTGCAGAGGAACAAAGACCCAACACTATACAAGTATTATAAATGCAAACATCTACATCGCCCTATACGTTACAGATTCAACACAGTGCTGTAAGTCATGCCTTACCCAGTAATACACTGGGTGTGTCTCTAGTGCAGGTTTGTTCCAGCCTTCACATGGGTTCAAATTACACAGGAAGTGAAGCATTTAGTGTGCACTGAGCACTTTACTCTGGTAATTGACCAAGTTCTCTATCCATTCCTGTGTCTGACTTCCTGGTATCTTCATCTACTTGCTAGCACTTACCTACATAGTGCCAGCATGCACAAGCAACCTGCTGACAAAGTATCGGCCAGCGTTGTCATTATTAACAAGGATTCCCTCAATGTCATGCAGAGAAGCGCAGCTTAATAGCTACCATTAACTAGAACAACACGAGTTTGGTTTTTTTTGTTTTTTCAGAATATAAATGCACTATCCATTGCATCTTTCTCATCTGATAGTGTTTACGCAGTTATCATCCACATGAGCTGAGTTTTTTTTCAGCTGTGTTATATGTTGCACAGAATAGGATTGGGTTTTAATTCCTTGAGATCCAAGCAAAATGGCTTGTTTCCATGTTTTGTAGTTATGTTAAACAGTAGTAAAAAGAGAAGACAGAGAAGAGATAGAATGTGTCTCCAGGATTTTATATTTTGAGTAATTTCTCACATAAATCCTCTCACTGCTGCCATCAATATCACAGACACTTTGTGCTGTATATCCATGCAGTATATACTGTATATATTAAAAAATCTCAGTGGTACACAGGCATAAATATTCATTTCTGTACTGTGGGAAAAAATCAAGGTTGGAAGACCAAGGCAACTGTAATATTTTTAGCTCAATCAGCCACCGATGATCTTATGCTGTGGTGAGGTGTCTATCGTCCATCTACTGCTCCTAGGGTGATCGGATTTTGGTGAAGCTTTCAGACAATGATCACCTGATGGATCTTCGTCAAAAGTCTGCCCAAGGTCATGTTTGTCATTCTCTGTCGTTGGGGTCATGTTGAAAATGTGTTGCATTAGTATGTCTGTGAAGGTTCTCATTCATCCAGGTCATGGTAGTCTAAGGGGCTTGGAAAGAAAAGTGTCTGGACTTCTCTAAGTTTCTTGAAGACGTTTCACCTCTCATCCGAGAAGCTTCTTCAGTTCTAAGAGCAAATGGTGGAGAGTCCCAGGGAAGGGATCTCAAAACTGGATTATAGATAGCAGACAGTTGGTGTCGTAAACCACCTCCTCTGTTCAAAGATGGTCGTTCACAGTGGACATAGATGGCTTCTTTCACTCCTCGTTCAAACCATCTGTCTTCTCTGTCCAAAATGTGAACATCGGCGTCCTCAAAAGAGTGACCTTTGTCCTTTAGATGCAGATGGACAGCTGAGTCTTGTCCCGTCGAGGTGGCTCTTCTATGCTGTGCCATGCATTTATGAAGTGGCTGTTTGGTCTCTCCAATGTAGAGGTCTGAGCATTCCTCGCTACACTGTACAGCATACACTATGTTGTTAAGTTTGTGTTTAGGAGTTTTGTCTTTGGGATGAACCAGTTTTTGTCTGAGTGTGTGGCTGGGTCTGAAGTATACTGGGATGTCGTGCTTGGAGAAGACTCTCCTGAGTTTCTCTGATAATCCGGCTACATAGGGGATGACAATATTGTTGCGTTTGACCTCCTGATCCTCCCTAGTTGGTGTCTGATCTTCTTTTTTGTGCATCTTTGCTGATTTGATAAAAGCTCAATTAGGATACCCACATGTTTT
>VVHJ01025618.1:0-12920 GCA_015107715.1 Tylochromis polylepis
AGGAACTGACCTCACAGTCCATTGTTCTCCAGTGGGCTGGTTTCAGTCATTATGCAAATCTGCTGTTTATAAGGTTGGGGAAACCTGCAGTCAGCTGAGACTGAAGAAGTCACTTGGATGAGTAACGAAACATTTCTCCTACTGAAAACGCTACGTCCAGATGAACAGAATCAATTTTTTGGGACTGTGTCATTGTCGACTACAGTGACTAACACAAGAAATATAACATAACTTTAAAGACTTTTTCAGACACTAAAGAGAGATTTTCAGAATTTCTTTTTTAACTGATCATGTGACTAATTTAAACTGCTGATGTCTCATTTTAGCTTGGCGCGCTATCGAGCCCCATCTATGACTCCCATCACTTTCCTTGGAATTACTTCAGGAAAGAACCTCATCATGGCTAGATATGAGGAATGACTGCAGTGGCTAATAGCTCAGTGTATGTGTGGGCATATGAGGGTTGTTAAGAAAGACTTAGACTCCTTTAATACAGCTGTTGTTTGGCCTTTTTTAACCCTGCAGTTTGTTGTAGAAGATGTAAAACATCTTCATCTAGCTGATCCATGATATGATATTTATTTCTGACAGGAGAAATTGATGGTCTCTTTTTTCCATGGTTTGCTTGGCTGGAATGATTCATCGTAGCTTTTAGTACAAACCCATTACAGGCTTCACCACAGCTCCAGATTTTGGCCTATTATTAGCCTCTTTTCTCCAGGAAACAAGGTCACTCAAATAGCCTTGTCTTATTAGGCTGCCACTACTCATTTGGCTTAAAGAGACATGCGTTTCAGAATTACATTTGTATTCATCACACACTAAATCCACTATTCATTTGCACATGTCCGACATAATGCAGTCACCCTACACTAGTTATCACAATCAAACACCCATTGTTATCGTGCCAGTATAATGGTGTAGGACTGAAAGAGTGCAATCAAGTGATGTTCTGGCTGTATAGCCCCTGCTAAGTGAAAGCGACTGCCCTATTTCTGTCCAGGGTTAGTGCTCAGCTGTCGTCTGCAAGTAGATCACCTCATACACTCTCCCCAGCCCTGTACTACCATGCCCTGTACCACAGTTTGGGGTGCAGGATGCTCCTGCTGAGATGCATGTGCATGTTATTACAGGCCATTGAAACTACAGGTGATGCCTCACATAGTGCACTGGATCTGTGTGGCAAAAACTCTAAGTAGTCTCTAAGACGGCATAGAGAAGCTGCAACAGATCTAGTCTGTGCATTTCCATCTTGAGCCAGAATTGGAAATCATTAACCTTGAAGTGACTGAGTGAGGTCATCCATCACACCAGCTGTATATTTTTATGCATGGAAGTGATTTTTTTTTTTTATCATAAAAATGTTTCATGAATTTGTCTAGATTTTCAAAATGACAATTTTATTTTGATAGTAAAAGTTTTCAGATATTTCAGTATTCTAAATATTTTAATTGTTTTGGCACTCAATATGCTATCTACAAACTAGACTTTGTTTTAAACATAAGAGTGGCGGTAACAACGATGAAAAAAACCAACTTAACTAAGTTGACTTCATTTATTGTTTTATGGAGTCATAAGCTTGTTTATTTGTTTTTTTAATTTATATTTATTTTGGTTTTAAACAATACTGGGATACATGATTCAGTCAAACATCCTTCAAGTTTTAAAATGTACTTTTCTAGTATTATTGAAACAAATGCATTTTTTTATAAGGTGTAAAAGACACAGATTGTCTA
This sequence comes from Tylochromis polylepis, assembly GCA_015107715.1. Taxonomy (NCBI): domain Eukaryota; kingdom Metazoa; phylum Chordata; class Actinopteri; order Cichliformes; family Cichlidae; genus Tylochromis; species Tylochromis polylepis. Next base: position 1,737 of record VVHJ01025618.1, read on the forward strand.
AATAAATGTGAAAAAAAATACACTAGAAAAATTATATTATCTGTAATAGGCCAAGAAACACTGTAGAGTCATCTGAAAAAGAAAGTTTTCATAGAACTCTATGGAGTCCTGTGAAAATCTAGGTCTAGAGTTTGACTGGGCTACTGGTTTTTTTTTTTTGGGGTTTTTTTCAGCCATCTTGTTGGAGGTTTGCTGCTCTGTTTGCAATCCCGACTTTGCCCAAGTTGACAGATGGCCCCACCTTTGACTCTAGAATGCGTTGGTATAATGGTACACAGAGGAGTTCATGGTCGACTACATGACTGTAAGGTGCCCAGTTGCTATGAGGTGTTTGTGCTGATGTGCTGTGTTCGGTTTTCGGCACGCACGACAATGTGCGTTATGGCCAAACATCTTGACTCTGGTCTCGTCTGTTCCAAAGACATTATTCCAGAATTCTTCTGGTTTTTTTCAGATACAACTTTGTAAACGTAACTGTAACTGAGGCTTATAGAATCTGATGGTCAGTGGTCAATGGTAACTTTATTGTCCCCAATGGGAAATTGATTTGCAGTATGTCCACACACAAAAAACAAACAAACACAAACACAACACACACACACACACACAAAAAGCCCAGTGAGAACAGCCCAAATTTTATCATCAACAAACTGCAATGTGTAGTTGTGATAGCAACAACGCTTATGGTTTAGTGTTATTAATCATGATAATAGCAGCAGGTATAGAAGACACTCTATGTCTCTTGGTCTTCACTGCAGGCACTTTATACCGACAACCTGATGGAAGCAGCTGAAAATCCAAGAGCTACATTTTATATGTAGCTCGTGGATTTTGTTGTAGTTTCTTTATGCATTGGCTGGCTTTGGGGGGGATTTGCAGGGATGTCCACTTCTGGGAATATTATGCCATTCTGATAACACACACTTTAATGCTCCAGACTTGGAGCAAACTGCCAAAACCTCTGCTTTTATTTAGTTAGTCACGCTTGCTGATGATCAGTTAATCAAGTGCATTTGGCTAGCAGCACCAGGCTGCTCCTCTTAATTGCTATGAAGCAGTAAGGGTATAAAATACAGTGCAATTATAATATAAAATGACCCCACTAAGTCATTTTAATTGCTAAAAGAGTTTATTCACTTGACTTAATCATATTGTCTGTTCTGTAGAGTATATGCCATGTTGCTTTATTTCATGCACAAACAAGCCGCATCCACAGCTGAGTATAAGGTCACGCCATGTGACCACTGGCCAGTTCAAGTCACTAATATTATTTGTCTTAATGAGAATGGTCTACAATAATATGCACCCCCCCACGCTCTGTGACCCCGCCTGCCTTTCACTCATCTGCCTCTTCTCTCACTTCGTTTTGCTGCCAGTTGCTTTCTGTTCATCCACTTCACTGTCTGACATGACTGGCCTTGAACTGAGCATGTGATCTCATTTTGCTCTGTCCGTAAATACTCTGACAGTTGAAGCCCCCATTGTGACACTGGATGGCAAGGTGAAATTCTACACATAGCTGACATGCAGTAAAGTGTAGACTTGAACATCAGGGGTGCTGGGTCCAGTCTAGCCGTTGCTTAAAAACTTTTCAAAGAAAACTATTTTTGGATTTCAATATAATCAGACCTTTCACTGTCCATTGAGCTCGACACTCTCACCTTATTCCACAGGTTGGGACAAGCTTTTCCATCCACTGGTGACTAATTTCATCTGAGGAGCTGAGCAAGCACTATCAGTCTTCCTCAACATCATATTTTAGGCGTTTTAGGATAACATCAAAGCATGACTGTTTCTATCTACTCGAAAAAGCTGCTGTCTTCCCACAAGTTGGGAAAGGAGATGAGTGTGTTAGTATTGCAGGCGCCAACAACATGCTCTGGGTGACATACGAGCATGGGAGCATTTTGTCTGGCTTTTCTCAGATGGGGCTGAGATGTCCACACTTCACCAGACACCACTCAGTGAGTGCTTCTTGTCTAGGTCACCTGCACTGACATGCTGGTAGATATGACTGGTTACAGTTACTCTATGAGCAATAAAAAAACAGGATTTTCCATGTCTAATCTCATTGACTTATCCCTTTATCAGTCACTTCTAGTCTGAACTGACACCAGTGACAAGTGGTCTTATTTTCAGTTTCTTTTTACAGTTCAGTTTCCATAAAACAATTTACTGCCACCATCTTATTTAAAAATCTGGGACTGTGAAGAATCATCTCTTTTGTTAGCAACACTTTGCAAGCCTTTGGAAACCGAGGCAACCAAATGATGTACAGTAGTGTTAAAAGTAAAATGTTTTCCCCTTCTTCCTTGAAGTAGGAGTTCTGGGCCACCCCCATCATATTTTTCATTTCATAATGTACTAAATGTTTTCGTTTAGTAACTGGTTAGAGCACCGGGTGGGTCACTTTAGCATCCAGAATCTGATTATGGCACCTGACTATTGTAAGACATGCAGGATGTGGTTTGGCATTGTTTTGCTAGGTGTGGCCTTTTCTGAAAAAGAAGTCTGAATACTTATCCAAAATCTTTTAGCATTAATGGTGCCTTCACAGATGTACTATGCACACTAATGCATCTTCACATGCTATTATGGATTCTCACACTAAAGTAAGAATTTTTTTTTTAAAAGAAACATTTGAAAGGGCTGAAATGTAAACACAAAATATCAAACAGAAGTTCACCAGAGAAGAATAAGTTTAGTTTAAGGAATAGATTGCATTTTAACTGTTTGATACCAGTATCATAGCATTCTGCTATAGCTAGCAGTAGGTTAGCTTTAGCATAGAAAAACATTTATCAGACATTGCAGGAAAACTAGGACACATAACAAATTTTCTTGCAAGCACCTCTAAGGCTTGCTAGAGGCAGAGTTACTGTCGGTTGTTTCTCTGTTTTTTTCTGTCTTTATGTTAAGCTAAGCTAACGAGGTGCTGGCTATCTTAAACCTGGATTATACTCCATTGCAGACGCATACAGATAGCAAAGGACCTGATGGCCAAGCAGTCATTCCTGTTATACTTATTTGAAATCCGCTTGTGTGGCTTCATAGTATTTGATCTTGGACTGAGACACAAATCAGTCAGGATGTGTATCTGGCATAAAAATCTGCCAAATGAAAACATGCAGACCTATTTGCTTGAGCAACCCCTTGTGAATAAGAGAGCAGCTCAAGTCCACTTGAAGTCTGCTGCCTGGGGCACATGCATAGCTGGTGCAATGTAATGTAAATTCTTGCACAGTTATAAAAAAACAAGCAGGCACACAAGCATCCGTATATAATCTTACAACAATTATTTCTTTGGTTGTGAATTCTTCCTAAACCATCAGGAGTTGAACAACCTTAGCTGTATCAGATATTATGACATATTGGGTCAAAATATCTGATTATCATGATTATTGCCTCAAAGTCAGCAAGCATTTATGCACCCCATTGCATAAATTTTAATTTTAATTTCACGGCCAGCAGCAAAAACAGGCCACACAATTATATAGCATGAGCGTATCCTTGCACATGTAAATTCAGCAGGCTGAGAGAAAGACTCAAATCAGTCTTCTCCATAAATCTTTGTGTTTGTATGTTTATATGAGCATGTTGCTCTAGTGTACACAGGAATTACTGTAGGAACTGTAGGAACCTATAGAATACTGTATGGTTGACATCAGGCTGGATAACATCCAACGCAGCCTGTCCGGTAATACATAAATACATACACACTTAAAGAGGGACACGCTCAGGTAAACAACCCTTGTCAACCTCTCCAGCGGTCTTTCCAGGACACTTGACTTGCACACCTCATCTGTTTCCACAAACCACAAACGGTTCCAGCGGAAATACTCAGTTAAAGCAGTAAACAAGTGCTTCCTCTCAGGGATAAGTCATAGACACAGAGGGCCCTGATGCTGGTGTCATGATGCTTGGATCACGCCTACAGTGACACAACTTTGAGGTCCGTTGCCGGGTTTTAATCATGCACATCTCAGTGGCCAGAGACAAACAGTGAGAGTGCACCACTGTAATTTTGTGGCATCAATAAACTTGAATCACTCCCACACAGTTTTATCCCCTCAAGGAGCAGAAACAGAACCAAACAGTCATAGGAGATCAAAGTGAAGAGTAATGAAAGACAAGAGTTTGCCTGGCAAATATACAATGAGACAGCCCTCTTAGTCACATCTACATGTAAAAGGGTAATGCTGACAAATGATTTTGTCTCAATAAAGGATTAGATGACGACTCCTCTCCCATCCCATTAATTATGACCAGCTGACACTGTAGCAAAAGTCATTTTACTGTTAGTCAATTAGTCAATGAGCGCTCTGTGTCACTGGCATTACTGAGAAAAATACAGCTGCTGGGAGGGAGAGGGTATAGCAGGATACATAAACAGGATGCATTCAAGATATTTGACTGGTATTAAGTGAAGGAAGTGGATATACATTGAATAGTTTCCAGGCCTTCAGCGTGACATGGGGCCCCTCTTACATAACAGTGTAGCTGACACTGTAGAGTTTAAGTAGACTGTAGAGGTCAGATGAACAGCACTTATAAGGAATATTTAAATCCATTGATGCTTTTCCATTGTTTTTCTCTTGGTTTCAATACAAATTTAAACGTGTTTGGCAAGATCTGACGCAGCAGAAATGAAGCACAACAAAACCTATATCCATTTTAGTCGTAGTAGTAATAGGTGGCCTCATCACTGAATGTCTAAAGGGGCTCCAAAGTAGTTAAAATAACTCATTTGATTGGCTATTAAATCTGGAAGTAAGAGCATCTTAATTGGATCACACATTCATCCATTAATTTTTCTTAACTGCTTATCCAATTCAGGGTCACAGAGGGGCTGGAACCTATCCCAGCTGTCATGGGTACACCCTGGACAGATTGCCAGTCTATCACAGGGCTAACATAGAGACAGGCAGCCATCCACACCTATGGCCAACTTGGAATTGCCAGTTAACCTAACACGCATGTTTTTTGACTGTGGGGGGGAACCTGGGGAACCCAGGGAGAGCGAGAACATGCAGACTCCACCCCGTCACATATTCAGAGCCTGGTATTCATATGTTGACAGGGACTGGAAAAATTAATCTTACGAAACAATCTTTTCAAACAACTGAACCAAAACCTCCAAGTAAGCACATTTTTTTGCTGTTTGTGCTGTTTGCAGCTCATAAACTCGCTGATGTATCACACAGCTACACAAACACCTACACACAAGACGCTCTTATTACATTCAGAGCTGGAAGTGACCCACAGCGCTCGCCTTGTTCTGTCAGTCACTATGAGGTCGGCTCTCCCTGCCAAACAGCAGCTTGCACATCACTTTCCCTGCAACCCTCCTGGTATCAGCACACTGAAGCCACTGGCCAGCAACTTCCTGATGCTGACGCTGTTGGTGTTCCATATCGCTCTGACTCATTAGAACTGTGCAGATTTCCCATGACATTCGTGTAACATTAGGAATCAACTGAGCTGAGTGTCTTCTAAGTCCAGTTTACTTTACTTTTAGGCTGTAAATGCTTTTGAAATGAAAAAATATTGGGTTTACGTGTACATACTCCACACAATGGCTCATGGTGGCAGTTGTATAAATGTTTTGGATCATGATTTTGCTTGAACAGCTTGTTATTCAGGATGTCAACTTCAAGTTCAGTAGGAGGGGGGCACCTAATTACGCACAGGCATTATCATTCTCACTTTTAATGTCTTTAAACAGAAAAAAAAAACCCATCATTATCATTAGTAAATGACACCTCGCTTTAAAGGAAACAAGAGTGACTGCATGCTTCATACCTACAACTTGATGGCAACACCGCACCCCCTGCTGAGTACACATGAGTGTCTGCCAACAATAACACATGAGGAGTGCCAAAAAACAAAAAAACAAAACAAAACAAAAATCACATGCACTTTATGCCTGCCCGGCCACCCTGTTTTCACTCCAGGTTGAACTGGGCCACCCTGGTGCTTAAGTCTACTAACACTTCAAGTGTTCCCCATCAAATCATTGCAGGTACTCTGTAATAAGAAGGCTTCCATTTCCCTTTGGGGAGCAATGTCTTTTTTACGACATGGAAAGTAAACGTGTTACATAGTTGGAAAAGCCGTTTCATGAATCTGGGTGGAAGAAAGGGGAAATACCGCCAAATGAGAGTTTGTTTAGTTAGCATGACAAAATTCCTTCCTGAAATGAAAAAAGTCACGTCTGTAAGATCAAAAGTTAATTTGAACCACAACGATGATAATGAAACATTAAAAAAAAGATCTTTGTACACAAATACATAAACTGAAGGCAGTCACAGTGTGACAGAAAGAAAAAAGTAATTACAACTGTTTTTAAAACAGGGTTAAGGTCTTTGGCAGAGGGAAATACATATGAAGATGGAAAATGTTGTAAATCAATCCACTAAAAATAAAGTGCAGAAGCATATGGGGTGCTGGATGGAGCACAGGAAAAACTCTGAGTCAGTGTAGGTAGCAGATTTACAGGTTGGCACATAGTGGGACATACAAGTGAGTGTGTGCATGTAAATGCATGAATTTGCCTTTGTAGGCTGCCTTGATTCAGTCTACATGATTTTCCTGTCTTTTTCCTTACTTTCCCAATTTCAAAATGTCTTTCAAAAATACAAAAATAAAGCACTTTTATTGTACCACTTATACGCTAAAGGGCACAAAAGCTTTCAACTGAGACAGTACCCTGTGTTTGTTAGCAGCCATGTTGTTTCTATGAACTTGATAATTTTATACCTCAGCATAAATTTGGTTGGGATGGAGGCGATGTTCTCTATTGGTCTTTATATCTGCTTGAGCTTTCCAGTTATGTAATACTAAGGCCAGTGCCTTATTCCAGCAGGGTTACTGCTGAGGCTATGTTACATTTCTTTTTCTTCTTCTTATTATTAGTTAGCTGCTAATATACTAATATTATACTGTACTATTGTAGATAAAGCTTCCCAGCAGTATATAATGTCCAGCTATCAAGAGATTTTGTGTCAACCAAACATTATTACCGCAGTTACACAAAGGGGTAATAAATGAATGAACTGACTATATCAGTATGCGTACAGAACTGATTATATTTTACATGATGTGCAGGATAATTTCTGCAGATAAGAATACAGGTGTGCCTTAAATTTTTCCATGCCCTTTGGTATGGCTTTGGCACCAAATGCTTTGAAAGAACCACCCAGAAGAAAGGGGAAACACCTCCAATGAGACAGTCTGTTTAATTAGAACAATAAAATCATTTCACTTCCTGGAATGAAAAAAAAACATGACTTCTGTAAAATTCATGGTTCATTTGAGTTGCTACTGATTGTAATACAACACAAAAAGACTCAATCAGCACTAATTCAGCACAAATACAGGACAAAAATATATAACAGACCCCAGACTCTGCTATAACTTCATAGTGATGCTAGTAGAATACAATGTATTTATGATATTCTTTCTTTTTCATGCAGCAGTCCAAGTCTCCATCTGGTCTTGGCATTTTGTAACCACAGAGCAATGTTGTTACAAAGTCACCAGTTGGGAATGTTGCTACTTAAAAAATGATAACTAAAATGCCATTTGCCCTCTCCATTATGGATGGGTTTTGGGGGTCCAGGCCGGCATAAAAAAGTTAATTGAGCCCTCTGAGCTGATACACTTCTACAACCATAAATTAAATGAAGTCAGAAAGTTTGGTAATGAAAAAGTAAACACCCATGATGCCATAAAGCTGCAATGTAAGTTATTGCAGCTCAAGTTGAAGTTAATTATTTGGTTAGGGGTAATTTAGTGCTTCTGCAGCAATCGCAGTAACCAGCATGACTGAGGAGGCACTGACTTTAGAGTAGATGGCTCTGTGGAGGTTAGAGTTTGGGAAGTACCCCTCATGTCTTTTTGGAGCTAAAAAGAGGTCATTCATCTGCTTGTGCAACTTTTCTATATGGACACAAGTACTGGGACACACCTCTTTTGAATTCAGATGTGCTCAGTCCCATTGCCACAGGTGTATAAAATCAAGTGCCTAGCAATTCTGACTGCTTTTATAGCATTTGTGCAAGAATAGGTCATTACGAAGATTTACTGAATTTTGTGTGATCAAGTATAAGTCATATCACTGAAAAGTTGAAGCGTTAAGGAACCATAGCAACTGTGTGACGTTACAATTGCTATTGTGTATGGTGCAGAGTTCCATACCTCCTGTGGCATTAACATCAGCACAAAAGCTGCGCACCAGGAGGTATTCATAGGTTCCCAAGGAGAGGTAGTTTCTGAAAGTGTAATGTGTAGGCGACCAAGAACTTTTGCTTTCTTGTGTGACGCAAACTAAAACTAATTAAAATCATCTGACACTAAATCTTTAAATATATATCATGTATTTAAAGGAGACATACGTGCTCTTTTTCTGAGTATAATGAGAATACAGGTGTGCCTTAAAGTTTTGGCTTGCCCTGTGATGTACCTTTAGCACAAAATGCTTTAAAAGAACCACCAACAAGAAGTGGAAAACACCTGCAAAGATTATGTTTGTTTAGATAGCATGATAAAATGCATTCTGCTTCCTCAAATGAAAAGAAAAAATAAACAAACAAAAAAGGGGTGTCTGTAAATCACAATTTAATTGGTATGATTGCTAATTATAATACAACATAAAAAAGACAGGACACACTGGAGAGATTATGTTTTATGTCTATGATGGATTGACAAAAGCAAGGTGTTGGGGCTGCATGTGCTACCCCATTGAAAAATCCTGGAAACGCCCCTGATCCAGACCTCCTTTTCCTTTCCTTCACCCTATGGCACACAGAAGGTGGGAAGATTTTGTTGTTCTTACAGATGACACTGTTTTCTGCTGCAGGTACATTCACTGATCCATCGTTTTACGTCACTTCTGTGTTCCCAGCTATATCACAGCAAACAATAGCCTAGAGGTGGTCAAAAAATATTAGCTACTGTACATTAGCGAGCCTCTCTTAGAAAATGTTTGTGAACCCGCAGAAGGTTATGCAATATTTTTAAATAATCTTGTTTTATTTGGTGTGCACAGTCTATAAGGATTACCCTGCTCGCTCACTCGCTCCCTCACTCTCCCTTATAATCTGCTGATGATGACGTTATACTGCAGTTCCTGGGCTTCAGTTCTCGCGAGGTTACGGGAAACAATCCAGACGCGCTCTCTCTCTCTCAGTTCCCCCTCCTCCCCAGCCCTCCCTTCCCACGCCCCACTGAGCTGTGGGATAGTGGGACTATAAAGTATATCCTCTCTCGGCGAAAGATAAGAAGCCCGAGACAGGAGGGGGATGAAGATGGCGGACGCCAAGCAGAAGCGGAATGAACAGTTAAAGCGATGGCTTGGCTCGGAAACGGACCAGGAGCCTCCTGTTTTGAAAAAGAAAAAGACGAAGGTGAAGTTCGATGATGGCGCCGTGTTTCTGGCCGCCTGTTCGAGCGGCGATACCGAGGAGGTGCTCCGAATGCTTGACCGGGGCGCTGACATCAACTACGCCAATGTAGACGGTCTCACCGCCCTACACCAGGTTTGTGTTAGCCTGCCCTGTGTGTTTATGTCAGCAGCTGGTACCATTAGACACAAATATCGACTGGCTGCTAGCAAAAGCTTACCCTGGTACACCTGTCAAATGGAAGCCATTCTCATCCCGTTGTTTACCTACCTAGCATACTCGTCCTTCTCGACGCAGAGAAGGGATGAACCCGTTGGCTTCCTCCTGAGGCTGTTTACCTGGTAAACAGCGCTAACTCTGCATACACTTGGCTGAGTATAAGTGGCAAGAAGCGGCAAAGTCAAACACCTCACTTTCAGGGCTAATTCTACTTTATGCCTCCATAATCTAGCCTGAGTCTGTAGGTGCAGTCTAATTGCAGTACTGCTGCATTTTCGGATTGAAACATTGGCTCGGTTTTATGTTGTAAATACAGTCAAGCCAGACATGCACCTAGTATCTGTGTGGTCCATTGTTATTGTCGGATGCTATTTAGCGTGTTTGGAGCTTAATATAAAAGGTGTTCATGCAGAATGAACCCAGCAATAGATGGCTGCTACCTGGTTAGCAGTAAAAGTCGTTTTGTTGATAAACCCTCCTCCTCGACTGTGGCTACTCTCTGGAGAGGAAACAGAAGCTACCTCGCTAACTAGCTTTAGTTACAACGTCATTCGAATACAGGCTAATGGTACGATAGCAAAGCAATGATTGCTTGTCACTCTGACTTAAAATATTCATCCCCTCATAAATATTGGGCATATTGGTTTAATTGCCAGAAAAGACTGAATGGTAGTAACAGCGCAGTATTAGCCCAGCAGAGTGTCTGCTAACGCTACTTTAGCATGCTAAGATAAATATCGCTAGCTGTTTGGGGCTTTAGCTGAGGTTGATTCATTCATTAACTGGCCGGAGAAACGGCGTCAGCGGTAAATTAAGGGCCTCATAATTTGACGCTGTTTTGTGTATAGTTAATCGGAAACGCCTGTGTCGTTAGTGCTTTTGCTATACCGGGATGTTAGCCGTGTCAAGCTAGTCATTTGCCCGCTAACTGGGGTAGCTACTTTCACTAGCATCTGTACTTCCACAGCCGAAAAACTGAAAATGGCACCTCTTCTTGATGGTTTTTAGGCGGTGTGAGGACGTTTCAGTCCAAATAGGGTTAAATGCCTGATTTAAAATCTTTATAAACCACCATGGATCCAGTGGTGGAAGTAGGTTGCTTGTTGGTGCCGTAAGCTTATATAAAGTTGAGTCCAGTGAGGTGTGCAAAAGCTAGACTAGAATTGAAACATAAATGACAAAGAACGTGATCGTGTAATTTATGAATTTGTTTGTTCTGTGCTTCAGATGTAGCTTTTACTATTAAACAAGTACACTTATTGTAAAACGATAAAATTTAATAAGATGAGGTTTTTCAGTTTGTGCTTATTGGATCAAGGGATTAAGGGTATACTATTCGGTTTTGCAGTGACAGTTTTATAAAAATATCTGGCTTATTTTGTACCAAGAACATTGCAGTTAATTGCTTTATTATTTGGTGGAAATAAGGAGGGTGAAGGGGATTGGGGGATTTCCTCCTTCTGGACTGCATGTTTCTGCCTCTGATAAATAATTTTTCATTCCCGTTGGAAAATAACACACACAACCCCCCCCCCCCCCCCCCCCCCCCTTCCCCTACCCC
>VVHJ01025619.1:0-14203 GCA_015107715.1 Tylochromis polylepis
ATAGATAGTTTATAGTTTCCCCTTGTGTCTCACACCCCTGTGTTTAGTCTCCCTCTCCCTTCATGTGTCTCATGTCTCATGTTGTCAAGTTCATGTTGTCAGGTCTGCGTCTCATGTTTCCTCTTTTATTTTGTAGGAGTCCTGTGTTCCTACGTTCAATGTGTTTAGGTTTACTCTTCCCCTGTGCCGTCGTTATGTTATTCATGTCAGCTGTTCCCTCATGTGTTTCCACTCCCCTTGATTACCTCCTGTGTGTATTTAAGTCCTCTGTCTTCCTTTGTTCACTGTCAGGTCGTCCGTCAGTCCCACGCCATGTTTCCATGTCCAGGTTTTTTCATGCTCAGTTCTAGTTCACCCAGTTTAGGTTTATGTTTAGTTTCTTATTGGTTTGCCTCGCCTTCTGTTTGCATTTATTTTCCCAGCTTTAATAAACAGCGTGTTTTCGGTTAAGTTTAAGTTTTTTCTTCACGTGTCTGCGTTTGGGTCCACCGTCTCGCCGCATACAGTCTGCTCTGCCAGACTGTGACAACCGTGGCTATAAAAAAAATCAACGAACGGCCTCAGAGAGTTGTTGTAAAGTGACTCTAAAAATGCAGTTTGTCTTGATTTGATTTGAGACGTCGTGATGCTGCCGACCTGCAGCCACTAACGGTTCAGATTCTGTGTTAGCAGAAAAGCGCCACTCGTTTCTGATTGGGACAAATCAAATCAACAGAAGAACCTGCGCTCACGTCCTCACTGCAGCGTCGGCCTGAATCAGTGGGATTAAATGCCAGTTTGCGCTGATTATCGCGCCATATGCCGACAGATATTTGAGTTCTTTGATAACAGTTTGTCACCTGAAGTGAGAATAAATATTTCCACTACCCTGACTTTCCTTAGGTGCACTAATCTGACATTTTGTGGCACACACTGGAGATTAGATGCCTCTAATCCTCAGAATTACACCCCAGATCAGTCACTGGCAGCCTGATGCCTTCCTGGGATTTTCTCAGCTGCACACTCGAAAGCAGAACACCAGGTCACCATTTCTCACTTTTACTGTGAATTCTGATTAATACATCAGACGTGAGCTGATACACAGTTAATACATGAGCTGCTTCCAGTAAACCACACGGGTTTCCTAAAGCCGACGGACCTTCTAAGATTTGGTTTGTTAAATGAAAAAGGTAATCTCAGAGCTGTTGGAAGGAAGTGACACGTGTGTATGATGTGTCATTTCCTTGATTGTTGAACTCCGTTCAGCTGAAAGCAGCATCTCTGAGAAGCCCTTTGTCTATTTTCAGACACAATTTTAGACCCTCGTCGTCTGTAATCACTGCTCTCCACATTTTTCTCTTTCACCCTCTTACGTGTGTGATGTGTGCAGGGCTGACATTTCTGTAGGAAACACAATCTTGACTCACTAAAGGCAAAACATCAAAGAGTATTTATTTTCTGCCTGTACGGAGGACCAAAAATGCCAAAATTATAAGCGAAGACGTGAACCGACTCAGTCAGTGAACGCATCCTGCCATCCATCCGTCCTCTGACCTGTTAGCTGTACTCAGACCCCCCAACCTCAGGTCCCGGCACGTCTTATACAGGGGAGGCACGATGAGCTGATGGCGCTCCGGTGTGTGTCAGCCTCCCCTGCAGCCGCGCCACAAACCATGCCCCGCCACAGGGCCCTGTTTTGAAACATGTCATTTTGATCTACAGCTTCCTCCATCCGTACCCCTTTGTTTAGCTTGCAGGACTGTGTAATGTTCACGATCGGAGGTAAAAGACGGCAGCTATTGCAGCAGGAGAATGGCTGGAAGACAGAAAAAAGATCAAAAATACAAGAAAGGCAGAGAAAAAAATTCTAAGCCACATGAAGTCGAGATTCTCGGGTGCGTGACAATCTTTTAGATGAGACGGGAGCAGGTTGGTTGATAATCATGTGTAATTATTTAATTTTACTCTTCATCTTCAGCCTAGATTTTGTTTCCCACAATAATTTTCATGTCTACTTTTCGAGTATTCCCGCTTCCACGGCTGTTGCTGCGGAGTAGTCTTTGTGCTGCTTCCTCTTTCATCTTCTCTGCACTAAAATCCCTCTTTTATATGCACTAAAAAATAAAATATTCAGGGCAAGGCTCGAAACACTGAAATCCCAAATGATCCAGCCTAACAACATCAACGTGAAAACTAGACAACATGAGCAAAGTCTGTGCGAGGAACGCACATGTGGTTCAAGGATATGGAAAAGCTTATATACGGACTCCTATGTGTCATATATTTTTAGCCTACTGATAGCAGCAAACTTTATAAATCTTTGTCTCCGGGGTGTATGTGGAAGGCTGAGACAGCAGGTACTGAAAAGCACCTTCTAGATTTATCAGTATTAGTATGGACATAGCCTCAGTGTTAGGAAATTTCCCTATTGGGAAGCTGTTTGGCCAGAATCCAGGTGGGACAAAAAAAAAAGGCGTTCGTTTCCTCCGGGCTTAAAAGTTCTCCTCTCCTCCACTTTAAAGTTGTTTGGCCACAAACTTCACCTGCCAGAATGTAAAAGGCAGTTTCCAAAGAGACGGCATTCACTCAGACTGCTTCAGGTACATCATTAAACTGAAAATAATAATGAGGCCAGGAACGCTCAGTCACACAGGTAGACAGGCAGTCATGGGAGGCGGATGATGGATGCGTGCTCTAACGGCAGCTGCTGCTAGACCCGGCGTGCCGAGAGGCCACCGGGCACGCCGGGTACCAGCGGTGATGGAGGGAGTGTGGAGCGGCGAGAGGCGGCGCGGCTCTGGAGCGGGAAGTTTGTCAGTGACGGAATGAGGCCAGTCCCCGCTCTGCTGCATGTAGTGTATGTAGATTAATAATACAGCACACGCAGGCTGTATACAAGGAGAGCAGAAAACGAGCAGAATCCCAGGGAGCTGCAGCGCATCGTGTCGTCTGTCACTTTGTTTGTCTCCCCGTCGCACTTTGTCACCTCGATAATCCTCGGCTTACAGGGTCACTGCGTTCGGCTGTTTGTCTGCATTAAATCGCACAGACGTTTGTGCTCACGTGAAACGATGAGTTTATTGCCCCATAACGACACAGCCGCTTCCAGTTTCCACTTTTCCTGCGACAGCGACGTCCAAAGAGTCAGAACCATACAGAGCAGGATGAAAACTGATATAAATAAATTAAATATTTATTTTTATTTATTTATTTGGTTTATTTTAGCAAGCAAGAAATACCATGGTGGACACACGGTGCTGCACAAAGCGTACGCCCCCACAGAGTTTGCAGAGCGATGCCATGTACATAATTTACACCAAGCAGGTGTGATGTTCTGACGACAATAACACCGATTATCTCTTCACCGTGGCACCTGTTAGTAGGCGGATTATATCAGGGAGAAAGTGAATATTTTGTCCTCAAAGTTGATATCACAGCAGTATCAACGCCCAACACCAAATCATCTCAATACTGCAGGCCGGGTGTGCGCTCGTCGCTTACCTGGGGAACACCTGACACCAGGATGCATTATGGGAAGAAGGCAGAGGCACTGTGATGGTTTGGGCGATCTTCTGCTGGGAAACCATCTGCATGTTACTCTGACACGTCCCACCGACCTCAGCACTGTTGCAGACCGTGTATGGAAACGGTGCTCCCTGATGGCTGTGGTCTCTTTCAGCAGGATAATGCACTGAAACAGAAATGGTTCAGGAACGGTTTGAGGGGCACAACAACCAGTTTGAGGTGTCGACTTGGCCTCCAGAGTCCCCGGGTCTCAGTCCAGTGGAGCATCTGTGGGATGTGCTGGACACGCTGTCCGATCCATGGAGGCCTGCCGCTAACACGTTGGTGCAGACACCACAGCACGCCTTCAGGGGTCGAGCGGAGGCCACGCCTCGACGGGTCAGGGGCACCGACGCAATATTAGGTCATAATGTTATGTGTGGTTGGTGTAAAATACTTCTTGAAGTTAATTAACTGGAAACACTTAAAGCCCTTCAAGTCTTCTAATAAAGAAATAGTGTTGAATGTCACGATTAAAAGAACTAAGTCTACGATTGTGACATTGCAGATTTTAGAAAGGTGTTCCCGGTCATTAATAATCTTGACCAAGGCTGTATTTCTTTAAAAGTGGTTTAAGAGTGCTAGATTTAAGCAGTGGTTAGTGATACTGCCTCACAGCAAGAGGTTCCTGGGTTTGAATGCTCTTGCCAGTTGGGTCCTATCTGTGGACATTCCCTGCTCTATGAGAGAGCGTTTGAACCACATATCAGCTGTCAGGACATTTATTCCACGCGCCAGAAGCTGTGCCAAGCCCCCTTTATGACTAAAAGTAGAACCAGAAGCAGACCAGGTTAGACCCAGATGTGTCTGGGGGCTCTCTTCACCGATTCTGTCCATTTTCATGCCTGTGTAGGATAATTTTGACCACCTGGGCCTTTCTGTAGTGTTTTCGTAGCTGCTGTCATAAAAGAGAAGCATTTATAGTTTGCCGTGAGTCATTTTTCAGTCCTGCCTTCTGAATGCCAAATTATGTCTTTTTAAAAATACGCAGTTTGTTTTTGAAATCAGGGAAGGTCTCATTTAAATGTCCTGCAGCTTCTGAAACAAGTGCATCTCAGGAGGCTGTGGAAACATTTCCTGCACACTCATCCTGAGGTCACACTTAATTTGTCTTGTTATTTAAAGCCGGGATACAAGGTCCCTGTGACCCACAAAGAAATGCAGAGATGAGACTGATTATACAGAATATTTTTTAATGTTTTCCAAGTTGAATTTTATCCTAGAGAATAGTATATTAAAGGCCAGATGACAGTTTGATTAAATCACCTTCCACCGGGTAGTACAAACTCATCTTGATAGAGTTTGAAGTCCCATCAAAATCTGACTGTTCCCTAGCAACCCAGTCTCGTATTTGGAAATAACTCTATTGTCAGATACGTCCATATGAACACACACAGACTTCGGGCAAGGGTCAACATTTATGGTAACAGAAGCTTTGGGTGGATATCTGATGATGATTTAGCTTCTCGTGATCTGTTTTTCTCATCCACCACACACATGTTGAAGTCCTGGCCTACAGAGAAATAGCAAACTGATTGCTTTAGCTCCATTCGCACAGGCCTGCAGACCCCTCTGTGACTACGAGCAGCAACTGTGTATTCCCTGACTGGTTAGCTGGTTGATGGAGCTTGCTGGTTGTTGCTAGATGAAAGGTTCATGGTTACTTTATTTATACCCATAGGTAAATTTGCTTTACAGAAAAATGATAGCAAAACACACACCCCTATTTTAAACCCGACAGTCACATATTTGGTAATTAGACGAGATGAATCGAATCAAAAAACTGTTCTTATTGAGTTCGGTGACGGCAGCAGGGACAAAGCGGTTTTTATAACGCTTCGTCCTGCATCTTGGAACGAGAAACCTCTGTCCTGAGGGAAGAAGCTGAAGTTCACCCCGTAGAGGATGGAGCCATTATTAAGAAGTGATAAAGCCATCCTCTGTACCTGTTTAGAGTGCAGGGAGGCTAAACAGGGCTGTGACTCGCCTGTCAGACGACCAGCCCATCTCACTATCTGATTCAGTGAGTTTTTCTCTGTGACGGAGGTCTGACCGAACCATGCCACCACACAAAACGATAAAACAGACCCAGTGAAAGAACGATAAAACAAAGTTAAAATTGTTCGGTCATTGTGGAAATGAGCACGTTTCCTAAGGCGGTGAAGGCACCGGTGACCCTTTTTGCAGACTGATTTGCAGCTCTCATCAAAATTCATTTTCTCATTGATTATGGTCCCAAGACATTTATATGATTGCACTTGCTCTATTTTCTGACCTTTAATTAAAGTGACTCCATGCCTACAGTCATTCACAAAGAGGTATGCAATGCTACACCGAAAACCTCAGAGGGATCGGTTTGGCTGCAAGCAGATTGTTGTGGTCGCTCATGGTTTGGAAAATGCTCATTTGTCTGCAAACACAAAGCAGTGGCGAAAGTGTGAAAAGTGTGCCACAAACCAGAAAAACAAGCTTTAGAAGGCTGCAACACTAAAGCGCAACTTTTAAGGCGAACATTAACGTTCTCGTTTCCTGTTTCAGGAGCTAGCTGGCTTAGGTTAGCTTGTTTGCTTGCTAAACTTGCCACCTGTGGGTAAGGATTGGGGGAGGTGCGGATTTTGCTTCTGACAAACTGCTTCATTGTTTGCTATTTCTGATTTTGTCGGCTGTCCATCCACAGATGGGAACAATGACAGGAGCGGACGAGGCCTTGAGGCGCTCGGGCGTGAGTGTAAACGTCTTGTAGAGTCTCCACACAGAAGTCAGTCAGCAGGCTGTTAGAGAGAACTAAGAGAGCCGGGGGAGGCCTCATTTTTAATTATGTTGCAGTGCAGTCAGACATTGGCTGTGGAAAAAATGACCAAATGTTCATTTAACGACTTTCAGAAGCACACAAACAGTCCTTGGTTTAGCCTCTGGCGCTAAACTGTCCATCGTTGGAAACTATTGTGTGGCATGTAAATTATAATTAGACCGAACGTCCTCGCTGTTGGTCGGAGATTGCATGCAGACGTAATCCAGCCTGACTTTGTCCTGCGTGTGCAGCTGTCTTTGTTTCAGCCTCCTCTCTGTCTTTGCGCTTGTTGTGTGTGCAGGAGGTGGGCTGCGATCGGCAGCTGGCCAGCGGTGCCAGGGAGGATAACTGCGGCGTCTGCGGCGGCGACGGCTCCACGTGCCGCCTGGTGCGAGGACAGGCCCTACCCCACCTGACCCCCGAACAATGTAGGTATCAGAGGGCCTTGAAAAAGAAAATCCACATCTCCTGTTTCATGCTCTGCAAGCTAATCCTCAGCGCTTTAATACTGAAATACCCTTTGCACATCTTTCCCCGCTCTGAGCGTTATTAAGTCTGTCACCTTCCTGCCTCCTGCAAATGAGCTTTCTGGGTCATTTTAGAGAATAAACCTTCAGCTCAGGCCTAATGTCTCCCTGCTGGTTCCAAAAATGTAGACAAAACGTGGTCTGTATGTGTGCCCGGCCTGCCTCCCAGTCAGGCTCAGTGGGAAATGCATTGTGGGTATCACCTGGCTCGACTTGACTGGTCAGCTGAGCCATCCTGGCTTTGGCCTCCTCTTCTCTTTGCCTGCAGCCTCTGTTTATCTATCAGGGCTGGACTATTAAAATGCCATCTGGCTTCAGCAGCCTACCCACTACCGAGCATGCCTCAGTTTTCATAAAATCATCTTCTTCAAATCTGAAAGAGCAGCAACAAAGAAAAAACAATGGTGCATAACAGAAAGAGCCTAGCATAAAATGTGTGTTTGGAAATGAGTTTTAATCGATTTCATCTTAAAACAATAGAAGAGCATCGATCGATGAGTCTGTCAGGAGAGGTTAGCTGGAAAATTACTGACGAGGGCATCGGTATTCATCGCCGGCTGTGGATTTCAGGAATATTGCTAAACAAACAAACCAGCCAGCTTACCAGTAAATACATAAATACTTAATGTTCACCTCTCAGCAATTTGCTTTGAGAGCAACGTGACGCTGGAGCAAACGCAAAGCTGCACGTGGCCGTGTACGCCGGACAGAGGTGTTTGCCAGGTAGTCCTCGTTCCTGCTGTCCTTTACGCGCCGCCTGACTGAACTCGGAGCTGCCAGCAGAACAAATAACAACTTTACAATACTGTGAATGTGAAAATGCAATTCGAATGTTTCCAGGGCTTCTCAGCATTTTCCCCAAGTTTTAACAGCTTAATGAAGTCGATACTGGCAGAAAACATACACGCATACCAGAGTTATTGGCCCTGGGTCGTGTATGTATATCAAATTTTTCAAATGAAGTAGCTCTGGCGTGCCTCGGAGAGTGGAAATGAATATGGCTGGTATTAAAAATCACAGCCAGCGACCGTGTAAATATTTCTGTGGCTTTTAACGTGTGGAATGTATTTATTGAAGGCCGGGGTGTGTCAGCGCCGCTGAGGTGGAATTTTATACAAACGTAAGAGTTCAGCAACAGTGGAATAAAGCTGAAATGAGTTTGTTTAAGAAACGTAAAACCTAGAGACGAGGCTCATCGTGACCCGATTAGGGAGTCTGCAAAGTCTGGACATTTAGGAAAATGCTTAAAATTTCTTTAGAGAGGGAACATTTGGGACAGAAAGTTTGGAAATTAGATTCTGTTTCTTTTCTCAGAGTCAAAACTCAGCGACACTTAAAGATGGACATTACCTGTGTTTGGGTCTTTGTGGGAAACCAAAAAACAAGAAAATAACCTCAATAGAACTTCCAACATTTAAGTGAATCTAAATGTAATTACTTTAATTTCATCTTTAATGACACAAAATAACCGATCAGAGCTGATTATTGTTGGTTTTTGGAACAATCGTGAATTAAAGAAAGAAGGATGAAAAATGCAGTTCTGCTCTCTTTATTGTTGCACAGCTGCATGAAGCGTCCATGAGGCCTTTCTTCATTCCCTTATTAAAGCCACGAGGCTTCGGGGTGTGGGGGGGTGAGAAGACTAGAAGGAATTTTTTTGTAGAAACATCAGAAGCTCTGCCTCCACCAAACTCACTTCTGCCAAATTTAGAGTTAAATCAGTGGAAAAAATAAACAAGAAAATAAATGCAATCCGACGTCCAGCGTAAGAGTTTCATAAGAGGTTCTATTTGAAGTACGGATTTCAGCCCACCTGAAACTTTCTCTCTCTCTCTCTCGTTAAGCTCTGAGCACAAAGACAATGGCATATTTCCTCTAACGGCCGTTGCACTAACGCAGCTGTCGGGGGCCCAGCAGAGGAAAGACGCGGTATTGTTGGAGAACAGCAGCATCGGGTTTGTTGTCTGTGTCCTCGTCTAATGTTCGTTCAGAGTTCTCGAGTGTAAATGTTGTTTCAGTACTAATCACAGACCTCCACAAAACCCGTGGATCAGTGAAATGAGTCCGTGAGAGATGCCGTTAAGCAACCGAGATTTTATTCACAGTGGAACACAGAAAACAGAGAAACTGTTTGAACTAAGAAAATGTCCTATTTTAAAAAATATGAGCTCATTTTAAATTTGAAGGCAGCCACACATCTCAGTTTCAGTTCCGTTCAAAAGTAATTTTATTTTTATTTTATTTACATCTCTAGAAGTTGGACAGGTCCATGTCCTCTTCTTTAACCTTTGGCCGGTGATGGTCTGTGAGCTGAGGAGAGCAGCTGCTGGACTTTAACAGAGGAACGTTGCCCCGTTCTGGTCTGATGGAGCACTCTAGCTGCTTTCATGATGAGGTCTGACCTCAGATCAGTTTCCGCTTTGCTTTAGTCGATTTTAAAGGAGCTTCGGTCCGGAGGAGACGGCGCCGTTTCTGGATCGTGGTCACATCTGTCTTCTTCTCCGCACGATGGAGCTTTAACCTGCACGTGTGGACGGCACGCTGAGCTGTGGTTTCTGAGCCCGTGCGCTGATTTCACCACAGAATCGCGTCTGTCCGTAACGCTGCGCCGCCTGAAGATCACAGCCTCGTCCCTGCGCGCAGAGTACGTGCAGCTTTCTGCTGATTGGCGAACCTCTGCCCATCTTTACTTCTGAGATGCTCTTTTCAAACTCTGTCATGTTACTGACCTGCTGCCAAATAACCTGATTACAGCGTTGCTCCGGCCGTTCCTTTTTAGTAAAATCTACTTTTCCAGCCTTTTTTGCCGCTGCCCAACTTTTTTTTATAGACATGTTGCTGCCTTCAAATTCAAAATGAGCTCATATTTTTCATGAAATAATGAAATGTTTCACTTTAACTGCTCGATGTGTTTCCCATGTTCTGCTGGTTTTATGATTTATTTATTTTCAAGTCATTGCTTTCTGTTTTTATTTACATTTTACACATTGTTGTTTTGGCAAATTAAGAAAGGTCTGCCTTAGAGGAGGCGTCTTTTCATTTTTCTGAAACGCTTATTTACAGATCTGCAAATGACATCTGTCCAGCATCTTTTCATTGAGTTTTGCTGGGTGGGGATGTTTTTTTAAAGAAACAGTGTTCTGTCAAGGTTACGCTGTGTGGCAGGCGGGATGAGGACCCAAATGCAAAAGGGTAAACTCAAAGCGGCAGCTTTATTCGCTGGAAAAAACTCGAATACAAGAAGCAAAACATAAGAACTAGAAGCTAGGAAACTAGAAACAAAGGAACTACGAACTGACGGGACGTAATAATGGGAATCAGGCGCACGGAGACAACACACAGCACCGTGAGGGTACGACACAACAACAAACAGGGGAAGACTGAGGACTAAAATACACAGGCAGGATAACGAGAGGATGGGAAACAGGTGGAAACACAGCTGGGACTAATCAGACATAATGAGACTCAAAAGACTGAACACAGGACACGAGACTATCAAAGTAAAACAGGAAACACGAGAGACGTCCACAAAGGCACAGAAAGGGAACACGGAGCACAGGAGGACCACAGGAACAGAACCAAGAGACTTAAAATGATAAATAATAATGAAATCAAAGATTATTAATAATACACAACACAAAACACTGGGTCACCGACCCCGCACCATGATAGTTCTCATGAAATTTCTGATGAAGGAAAGCTGGTTTTAGTTAAATATTCAAATAGTTCTCAAGAAATGACGTGTTGGTGTTTAACAGCCATCCTCAAGTTGGACTAAACCCAACGAAGCGCATTACGACAGTGATAGCTTCATGGCGTGTGACCGGGTGGGCCCGATGCAAAGTGACCCAGCATGAGCGCCAAAGCAAAGACGGAGATTTAAACACACGAGAGCGATCCAAACAGCAACATTAAGTGCTCGACAGATGATAAGCTTTCATCCCGCGTGCAGTTTGGTTCATTCAGAAGCTCCGTGCCGAGCTCAGCGCGATGTTGTTGAGATGAACACAAGACCAGCACAACTGCACGCAATGAATGCAGCGAAAGGCGTTTATCCTCTGTTGGTGAGCGGATAACAAATCCATTTAATATATGCTACGGCCTGTTAGCGAGCACAGCCAGAAAGCTGAGCAGCATTTAAATCCCCACAACAAGACGTTTTACCGGCACTCGAGGCAGCCTGGAAACAAAAAGCAGCAGCTGGGAATTTGCTGTCAAACGGCCCCAATTTCAAACGCCAAATTCAGACTGACTCGACGTGTCAGTCTGAATTTAGTTCAACTATCCTGTTATTTTGGATGGTTTGTTTTACTTCTCCCTTTCAGACTTTGCATCTGCATTTTCCACATGACCACATTAGTCGTATTCCATCAGTAAGAACACATCAGACTGCAAAACACATCTAGGCTTCGATTACTTAGCAGAGGTCCCTTCAAAGACTTCCTCTAAACTTTCCCCGAGTGACTCAGGTTTTTCTGTTTGTTTAAAACATAGACTGTATATAAAAGATTCGGGCTGCGGCCGTGTTTCGGAGCCAGAGGTGGCCATATTTAGATCGACGGGTCAGAGATGCTGTTAGTTAATGTCTGCATCCTTAAAGTGTACGGGAGCACTCATCAAAACTGGAGCTCTTGGACCGTCTGTTAGTACAGTGACCTCACAGCAGCCATGTTATTGGTCACATGATGTCATTAAAAGGCTCCAGCAGCACAAACATGGTCCAGAGGTCCAGTTCAGGTGAAGCTAGGAGACAGCTAGCAGCTACAGCCGCCTGTGTCACCATCCACCTGTCAGTCAAAGAGGCCACGCCCCTAACAATGCAAACTTTAAGCTTTAATATAGCTATAAAAACACATTCTTTGTCTGTACAGTTGATATGAAGGGGGAAACTATCTATAGAGACCAGTTTCCGTATCAGGCTGTAAACATGTTTATTTCTGCTCTATGAGGACTGACTCACTGCTGACGCCTCTGCTGGACATTAGAGGAACTGCAGCTCTTGATGTTTCAGTTTTTAGCCCCAGTGGTTGCTGCTCTGTTAAAGTGCGTACAGTGGACATCACTCTGCCTGTCTGAGTTCTCTGTCAGCATCAAATATTTTACCGGCTTTAAATTCCTGATGAAAGGACAGAAGGGAAAATGATCTCTGATATCTAAAAATGATTTGGAAGTACTGCAGCCTGATCACATTTTGCATTCTAATCTGCTTCCCAGTGATGCAGAAACACCCTCGTTGCTTCCTCCTCCTCCACGATCTCCCTTTCTTGTTTAGAGTCTCCTGTTTCTTTAAGCTCGCATCACGCCAAGTCAGATTTCGTTTGGCCTTTTTAGCCTTACCTCCCTGGAGGACTGCAGGAGAAAAAACATCTGCACTAAATGTCAGTGGTTCTGTGCAACATATTCTTCATCGCTTACATTTAGTTTCTTGGGATTAAAATTCCAGCCAATATGGCAGTTTTCTTTTTACAGCCTCACGCAGAGGTGGGTCACCATTTTCTGAGCTCTAATAAGCTAATTGGTGTATCTGTCCATCACTTCTCAAAGACCAGGTGGGGAGATTTAATATTTTGTTTCTGGGTCTTGACAAATTTAGATTATAACTTCAGCCTAAATCTTTGAAAAAGCTGAAAACAGGCTGCAGGTCCCTGAGTGTTGATAGCAGAGAACAGTAGTCTGTGTTGATTTGAAATCTGAGGACACTGATGTAATGTCTCACCTTTAAATGTCATTCTATGTGCACAGGGTAAAGACAGTCTAGAGGCTCGAGGATCAGATAACCCAGTTTCTAAATAAGAAACAGGTGAGCAGGACCAGGTGGCTGATGTCTGTGGTGGATTGAGAGGATTTCTTTATTCTAGTCTGGGAGGTCGCAGCAATGCCAGAAAACCATAGACTGTACAAAAAAGATGGACACGGCCACCATGATGTCACTCATTAGCTTCAAGATTTTCTTTAGTTGGGTATTTTTGGCATTCCACTTACTGTACTTCCCCCATACATGAAATTACAGTGCCGACAAATGTATTATCTGTCATAAAAATAAGAAAAACTAGTAATCTGGAAAACTGTGAAAAACATGTTGAAATCAAAAAAACATTTTTACTTATTCAGCAAGCAACAAGCAACTATTTTCTACTTGACTCTGAGTCGCACTGGACTTCTATAAAAAGCCAGAATTAATCAAGCATGACATTCAAAAACTGAAGCTCATTTTAACGTTCAGGAATGAAAGTAAATAATTGTAATTTGACGTATTTATGCAAAATAATAATGTGATTTACTGTTTTTTACAAAACAAGTAATTCATGGATAACAGCTGTAATTATGTTTTAGCTTTAAAATATTTTTTTTTAATTAAAGAGGTTATGCATACTGGCAGGTTAATCACTACAGACACACAAAAATGATTTTGGTAATTACCAATACTGCTGTAAACTTGTTTATTCCTGCTGTAAAGTTTTAACATGGGAGTGTATGGGGACTGACTCACTGCCAGAGCCTCTAGTGGACAATAAAGGAACTGCAGCTTTTGGTGCTGGTTTTTATTTTTCACCCTCTGAACCATAAACCTGAGATATTAAGGAGAAGACCGCACTCTAACAAGAGCTGCAGCTGCTAAACCCACAGTCGGTGCAAACACGTGAGCTAGCTCCACTTTCAAAATAATAATTTCTGCAAAGGTAGTGAATTCATTAATAACCTTCATCATGGTCCACCATATTTTACTGATAAAAAGAAATAGCCCTGAAATATTTTTAACCAGGATTAAAGAGAGGCAGCAAAGCAAAGGGCTGTTAAACTGTGAAAGTGGAGAGATGCTGGAGAGTGTGGATTTAAATTCGGGGATATCTGCCAATACTATTCTGTGGCAGGAGTGTATTTGTTCAGCATAATGACTCTTTTATCCCTCGGCACTGCGGATGTTTGCTGAATGTCGCCGTATTGCCGTTACGAATCAATACCTGTGGTTCCAAACTATATTAGCAAAAGCATGCGCAGATAAGAAAAGGAACTACGTATTTAACAGACGAGCACAGGCGGATGACTTAAATCGCAAAGCATCTGTTTTTCATAAAGTCTCATGTTTTTCTTTTTGGATTCAAATTTCACAGACTGCAGCAGGTATACAGTTTATGTGCAGGAGCGACAAATTTTAAAAGCATGAACTTGTTATTATGATGAAGTAATATGCGTACGTCAGCTGCAGTTAGGAAAACTCAAAAAACGTATACATTAAAAAAACACAGCGTTAAATAAAGTCACGGGTTTTGGTTTGAAGAAAGTTTGGCATAAGTAAGTATGAAAAATATATGTTTCATTGCTGAAAAATGAAGCTCCCAAA
>VVHJ01025620.1:0-18999 GCA_015107715.1 Tylochromis polylepis
TTACTAAATAAATAACCCGTTTTTTTTTTTCAATTTCTGGAGTATTTTGTTCTTCATTTGCACAAAAGAAAGATTGCAGAGATCTCAAATTTACTTTACTGTGATGCCATTGTTATTGTGCGCAGTTTATTGTGATAGTATTGCATTGTGAGTTATGTGATTCCCCCCTCACTCTCAGTGGTGTTTCTTTACCTCCTTCTTTGCTTTTTTTTTTCAGGGAGAGAGAGGTCTGCCTGGCCTAAAAGGTGAACCTGTAAGTGAAACATTCACGGAAAATGTGACATCGAGAGTCAACTGTTTGGTTTTTTTTTGCTTTTTTTTTGACTCCTTGATGTCTTGTTATGTTTAGGGAGACCCAGGAGAGGATGGAGCACCTGGCAAACCTGGGACGTCAGTGGTAAGACATCAGCACATTGCCTGTCATGTAATTCTCAGTTGTCAGTATTTTACATTTCTACATCTCGGTTTAATAATGTCTCTGTGTTTCTCCTGCCAGGATGTACAGAAAGCTCTGGCAGGCTTTGGTATTCGGGTAGGTGGACTCCTCAGATGACTAACTCAATTTGAACACAAATTCTTTTGGCTTTCACTTGCATGGATGGATGGAATAATGGGGAAAAAATGCAATTATCTAAACAGTCTTAAACTCAGCACTTACTCTTTCTTCTGTTATAGCTTATAGAGAAGAATTTTAGAGTAATGCTATTGCTAATGGAATATTTCCTGCAAATGTATGCAAAGTGTTATATTTGCCACTTTGTTCTTGCAAATGTCATCATACCATTTATGGCTGGTCTTGTTTCAGCAGCTCATTTAGTCCAGTCAATGTAGGCATGCGTCCTTCATTTATTATGCACATACACCTGCTTATATATTTTAGAATTATGCCTGGCAGGTTAAAGTGACACTGTTTATGAGCAGTTTGTGAACTGCTGAGATGAATTCTAAATAACTGTTTTTATCGGGGGATTAAAACATTTTGCAGATGGGCATCTGCTACTGAAAGTTATAAAGCTTTTCCATTTTGGGTTTCTGCTCCACACAGGTGTCTGATCTGAAGGTGGTTGTGGACAGCAAGGACACAGCACTTAAAGAGCTGAAGACAGAGAAAGGTGAAAAGGGGAATCAGGGTGAACCTGGACAGAGAGGACCATCTGGAGCAGATGTAAGTGTGACTAAGCA
This sequence comes from Tylochromis polylepis, assembly GCA_015107715.1. Classification (NCBI taxonomy): domain Eukaryota; kingdom Metazoa; phylum Chordata; class Actinopteri; order Cichliformes; family Cichlidae; genus Tylochromis; species Tylochromis polylepis. The sequence goes on from VVHJ01025620.1 coordinate 1,183, forward strand.
TATTCGAGGATTAAGGTGAAAAGACAAAATCTAATGAAGACTTCCATTCAGATAGAATGAAGCATCTCGTTTGGATTTTTTTCTTTAGAGTGTAGGTTAATCTAATGAAATTGATAGAGAAATAGTTATTTATTCTGGTTTTGCCCTAGGGTCCTCGTGGTTTTCCTGGAGAGAGGGGTGCCAAAGGAGACGCAGGGGACCGAGGACCTGTGGGACCAGCAGGGCCTCCAGGAAGAGCCATTGGCGAACGAGGGCTAGAGGGACCTCCAGGGCCTGCCGGAGAGCCTGGCAAGCCAGGGATACCAGGTGTTCCTGGACGAGCTGGGGAACTAGGAGAGGCAGGAAGACCAGGAGATAAGGTGGAGAGGAGAGTTGGGCAAACAAATAGGGATTTTTTTTTTCATGGACTTGGCATCACACTGATGATATCGTGTATTTGTTTTTTTAGGGGGAAAGAGGAGAGAAAGGTGACAGAGGAGATTCTGTGAGTCCTCTCATTAGGCTGATGGTTTACTTTCATGTTTTAGTAAATTTCCTGGTTCTTGTACTTAACTGAGTTTGTTCTGTTTCTCAGGGTCGGGATGGATTAACAGGACCAGCTGGCCCACCAGGTCAAAAGGTAAAATAATTTTAGTTATTGTTGTGATACGATATTTAGTAAACGGAGGGTAAAAATAGAATTCAGAGAAATGTATGTGTATATGGATTATAGGGAGAATCTGCTGACTCAGTACTGGTTGGGCCCCCTGGGACTAGAGGGCCTCCTGGAGTAGCTGGGTTGAAGGGAGAACCTGGTGCTACAGGACCATCAGGACCTAAAGGAGACCGCGTAAGATTTACGCATATTATACACATCTTGTGTCATGTCACATCATATGTGTCTTAATATGAATAAACAATTGGAATACGCCTCACAGGGTTTCGTGGGACCTCGAGGTGATAAAGGTGAGAGAGGAGAGCCAGGAGAAAAAGGCCGTGATGGCTCACAGGTGAGCAGCCTCTCAAATGTAGCCTGGATTAAAATATTTTGTTACTGTAATCACGAACTCAAAATGTGTTTTAAATATTCTCACTACCACCTCCTGCTTGTTAGAAAATCAGTGATGGAAAAGATGTGATTCTCACAAAAGATGTGATCCTAACATCTGTCCACTAAATATTACACTATTGCCAGCTGCCAATTGGCTTAGCTTAGTGTAAAGACTGTAAGCATAGGGAAACTGTTAGTCATGCTATGTCTAAGGCTATTAAAATTTCCCTTTCGCCTCCTTAAATTCTCACTAATTAAAACATTGTTTCTTGTTTATTTTGCAAAACTGAAGCGTAAAGATGACCTGTTGTGGTCATATTTGTTGATGTTCTCAGCTAAATTGTGTTAAGAAAATTAGTAAACTGTACAAGTATTCCTTGAACGTGTTATTCAGTCTAATATAAAACTATTATGATAATTATTATTATTATTATTATTATTATTATGAGATTTGTCAGCGTACAGATATGTGGCTTGCAATTGCAGGGAACACCAGGAGAGCCTGGAAAACTGGGCCAGGATGGGAAACCGGTAAGTGGACTGCTCGCTGCGGGATGCGTGGCAGAGGTTTCTGAAAGTTAACTTGACTGTTACAACACTGTACTTTTCAAATTGTCATAGAGAAAATTATATAGCATTGATTTTGTAAATATCTGTTCTAAACATTAATTTCAGCTGACTTGGTAAGTATGTATCACTGATAATCATCCACAGACATAATGAGACATATTGATCTATTGTTTTGAAAGTATGTAACAAGCAGGAACCAGATCTCTACAAAGAACACATTCAAGTTTCATCTTTTCTCTTATCAATCTCAGCAAACACTAAATGCCCAAAACACACTTTGCGGAAATTCTGTAAGTCACGGTTCTCCACATGGGCGTAAGTAAAAGTAAGGAAAGAAAAAGAACAATATTCCTCACACTTTTTGTTCTCCTTCCCTGCATGTCTGAGCAGGGTTCAACAGGGCCTGCTGGTCCTCGAGGCCAACCAGTGAGTAACTAGTAACCCAGTCTGCTTCTTTTAGGATTGATCTGCAGAGTTAAAGCTGCAGGCTGGCTGCAAGTTCAAAGCCAACGGAGCTGTTTCCCTCCTTGGGCCGAGGCTTCGTAGATCCTTAGGCAATAACCATGTGCAGCTGTGCGACTAACGCCTCACTCTTTAACTTTCTCTCTCTACCTGTGTGTGTCTTATCTATGTCCATTTCCTTTTGTGTGTTGTTCGTCTCCCCTTTTTCATCACTGTTCTCCACCCACCTGTCCCACCCCCACCCTCCTGTCATCCACTTTCCTTTGTCTGTCATTTCTCCAGGGCTTGCCTGGGTTCCCAGGAGTTCTAGGCAGACCGGTAGGTTCTCTGCTGATGGCTGGCATGCTTGAGCTTTTGGGGAAGTAGGTGTGAAGGGTTTGGAGAATCTGTCCTTGGATATCAGTTATAATTAGGATTCGACCAAAACTGATAAGATGCCAATGGGCAATAGCTTACAAAGCAAGCAGGGTAAAAAATAAAGCATGATTTAACACCAGGAGAACAACCTATCATCAGGCTGCACACACTGTCAAGTACCTCCCAGGCAAATTTCACCACTTTAATCTTAATTCATTCTTATTAGAATGGTGCTTCTGGGAGCTGAGGTCTGGGATAAGAGTCAGACCTCGAACAGTTCCTCATGAAACGTCCATAAGGATCTGTGTCAAACTCAAGGACTACATTTTGAAGCAAAATTTTAAATGTATAAAATACCATAAATTTGTTAGAAGAGATGAAAGCAAGTTGGCTGACATCTTCAGCCGCAGCTCTCATGTACAGTAGTGGGGGGAATACTAAACTGGGTGCACTCCAGAAAGTACGGTTGATGATTCGCTTGAATCTGCTTATCATGCATGCAGCTGTGCCTGATGTCTGTTGTTTGCTTATCCCTTGCACAGTGCTGATTTTTCAGAGCTTACCATGTAAGTGTCTCTTTGTTGACATTGCAGATCATCTATTTGTATTGTTCTGCCTGTTGTCCATCAATCAAGTGCTTGTATTTTGTTTCCTATAGAGACATGTACATATGACAATATTTATCGTTCCAAGTTGTTGATTATTGGGTACAGAAAAAGTGCACACCTTTTTAAGTACTCAATTTTCTAAACATATTTATGCATAAATATGTTGCTTAAAGGAATAGTTCTACATTTTGAAAATGAAAGTTATTTGCTTTCTTCCTGGGAGCTGACTGTATACGAAAATTGATCTAGCCAGTGCGAGATAACTGAATTGAACTACCTAAGTTTTTCTTTCCCACTGTTTCCAAGTGATCATCTATTTTGTGGAGTTTTCTCTGTATTAGACAACTAAAATTAGCTTTAAAGGCTACCATTTTTTCATTTTTCTGTTTTTAAAAAAAAATTATTTTGTTTATTATTTGTACATTTTATGAGTTTTTTACCTTTAAGTCTGAAGCCTCAGTTTTAGGATTTTTTTTTTAAAGTGATCATTTTTTCACCTAAGGATTTATGGATATAAAATGCAGTTAATAGATACCTGCTAATTATTGCTAATATACAAATAAATATAGAAATAAAATGTGTATGTACTCAATTTTGGAAACCGCCTCAGGTTTTGTGTTTCATAAGCTTAGGCTTCATTTTTCAGCTCTGGATTTTGCTACTTAAGAGTTAGATGAAAATATCACTTTGTTACATATAAAGCTACTGCCAGTAGTCATTTAACTTAGAGTTGAAGACTAGAAACAGAAAGCTCAAAAATCGGTACATCAATTGCATAATATTCACTCATTTGGTTGTTTTTTTTGGAACGGTCATATGCAGAATCGCCTGTTTCTGTGTCTCAGTGATCATCTCACTGGGATTGCTGTGAATGGAAACTCCTAGCAGAAAGTTATATTTAGTGACAGACACGACTGACATTTTTACATAACTCTCAGGAACAAAGCCATTAAGCTTTTAAAAATGTAAAAATAAAAAAAATTCCTTTAGCATGCAGTGTGCAGATTTTTTTTTTTACATTTTTTTAATGAGACTTTGTTTGTGACTTTGCTTATAGGGAAACCCAGGAGAGCCAGGCATTAGGGGGCCGACCGTAAGTATGACACACATGTCACACACATTCACAGACTCTTATTAACAGTTAGCAATATTGATGCATGTGCTTTTAACAGGGTCCCATGGGTCCCACTGGGCTGCCAGGTCCACTGGGTGTAAAGGTGAGTTCACTACATTGTCAAGACTTTAGTGTGCAGCAAGTAGATTCTTTTTGTTTGTTTGTTTATCAAACTCATAAAACTGTTGTTTTTTTACAGGGTAATCAAGGAGAACCAGGTGTTGGTGTACAGGTATAAAAATTTTTACATCTTATATAAAATGCGTAAAATTTCTCCAGGACCAAATTATATAACAATGCGCACAGCGGTGATGTACAACAGATAACCCTGTGAGTTTATTTCTCATCTCTACAGGGTCCTCCTGGTGCACAGGGGAGCACAGGTCTGCCAGGACCAGCAGGTCCCCCAGGAGCTGTAGTATGTGTTTCCGCAAATCACAACTTCTCAGCAGGGGAAAAAATTCTGTCATGTTTTCTCATGAAATTCATTTAAAATCTCATGGTGTGTATCAAAATGTGTTCCTTCGTACCACTGTAATTTTTTTCTCCCTGCAGGGTCCACAGGGGCCTCCGGGACTGCCAGGGCAGGTGGTGAGTATTCGGTATTAATCCTGCTGCGGCTGCAATGTGTCACACAGTGAGGAAATGTAAGCGTGAAAAAAAAAAAAAAAAGTTCTGACCCTCTGGCAGTTTTGTTGTAGCTGAAAATAGGGAGGTGATTAACTGAAAATGCCAAAACATCTGTACCAAGATTTTGCTGACAGCTTGAGCTGCATTGGGTTTTTTGGGATATCAGGCCCTTCTTTCTTTTTTTGAGGATATACCAACATTTCTACCATTATTATTTCTGGTTTTCTCACTCATTCACATAGCTAACTGCTGGATTTGTGCAATAAGTTGACTATTGTAAACTAAATATATTAAAATGTGAAGCACTTTTATGAGCTGAAAATAACTGCTAGCATACTGTTTGATAAGAAAGTCAAGAAAAATAGATGTAAGTTCATTTATCTGGCATTGTGTGCATTATTTAGAGTCTTATTGTGTAGACCATAACTGATGGATGATATCAGTTGGTTTATCATGTAAAGATAGTGTTTCAGGTGAATTTAACACAGACAGTGATTATGATTTTTTTTCATGAGTAAATGATCTTTAGTGTGAGAGTGATGAACACATTTACATATACTAAAGCATTTGTTGATCCTCAGGGTGAAGCAGGCAAACCTGGTGTCCCTGGAAGAGATGGGGTGCCTGGCAAAGAAGGAATACCTGGATTACCAGGAAAGCAGGTATGAGTTTATGTCATATTACTCACCTGTGGCAGCACTATTAAGTCTTTTTTTCTCAGTATTTACATTGTGTAATTTGTTCCTCAGGGCATTGCAGGACCTCCAGGCCATCCTGGCTTGAAGGGGGAGCAGGGAGACAGCGGGCCTCCAGGGAAGGTGAGCAGATGTTGCGTCTGAGCAATCTCTTTCTAAGAGACAGATAAAAAACTAGCTGCATTATCTGATATAATCCAAGCTAAAGAATGGTTTGTTGTATGAAGTAATAATTTTAAAAAATATAGTGTTATTACTAGATTGAAGAGCTTTTGTCTGACACCAGGGGGTTCTGTTCTGAGTCTTCCTTTAGGAGCAGTAAACGGTAAATGGACTGGTAGTTACACAATGCCTTTCTACTCAGTTGAATACAGTCTCATTCACACAGCACCTTTTTTTCTATGCCTAAGTACTTTTCTAAAATTCAGACACAACCTCACACTCCAATGGAGTGAACTCAGGGTTCAATATCTTCCCCAACAATATGTTGTCATGTGGACCGGAGAAGTCAGGGAGTCGACCCATTGGAAGGCTGATCCACCAACTTTCCAATAGTTCGATGACCCGCTGTATCATCTTAGCCACAGCTGCACTTTAAAGTAGTAGCCTTAGCCCCAGTGGGTTCCAGATGTTTTCCCCTGTAAGTCCACTCTTCTTAAAGAGAGTCTGGAGTACCACTGTTTGTTGTAGATGATAGCTATGATGCTGAGATGGTTTAACTATACTAACTAGCAGTGTGACACATGATAATCTAAGAAATTAATATGGCACAGGTTTGATTGAGAGTCAGTACATTGTCAGAGCAGTTGGAGAATTTTTGGGTCATTTGAACTAGAAACTGTAATTCATAAGGTCAGACAGAGTCATAAAATTGTGTTGTGGAGTAATGCCAGATAAATGTGGACCTGCTCTCATTTCTGTCTGAACACATTTCTGCCTCTGCATATTTAAACAATCGGGCCAACTGTGCTCTTCTAACCTTGGAAATTTTGAGCTGTTTGGAGTGGTCTCTAATTTCTGACTAGGTGAAACACAAAGCAGTATCTCTGGGGTGTTAAAAAAAAGTCTTTGTTTTTAAAAAAAACAAAGACTTTCTTTGTTTGTTAAAAAAGTCTTTTAATCTTAATGTCTCTCTAAGACCATGTGTAGTACTTTACAGTAGGCTGTGTCTCCAGTTTATGCTTTCCTTTGATAAACTGGATATGGTGGGACTTTATGGTAATAGAAGAATTCAAGCTTCCTGTGCAAAGTGTCTCAGCTGTGTTAATCTGTTATATGACTAAACATCCCATCCACAAAAATGTTCTCATCATTATAAATTAAATCATTGACAGATAGTCTCCAGACCATATTGTAAGTATCGTATGTTTGTGGTTGTTGTCCAGCTGAATGGATGACACAGAATCTATACCTCTGCATTCATCCTTTTGCTTTCATCAGCATTAAAATTCCAGTGTGCCACGTCTATTGGCAGCTCTCCATGCTGAAGGCCAGGCTTTAACCCACCCACCGTGGATGACAAATGGGTTCACATGCTTTAGGTCAAATGCCATTCCTTTTTTATGTGGACTGTCTGTCACTTGAAAGTTAATTTGTTTTTGTTTTTTTTATTGATCCATAGATTTTTGTTCCACAGTTCTATTGTTTTTCAATTGGGAAATCAAACCCCATGTGACTTTTGCATTTAAACCACATCATTTTCTTCTTGGGGCGACTCCTTTGAGGTTTCGACATGCAGTCTTGCTATAGCTGACAAGGAGATGTCTTTGTGTACCTGGAGTTCATTATTGACTTGTTGGGCAGTTGCTGTGCCTTGTAGTTTATTCTGTTTTAATCACTAATATAATAATAAACCTAATCAAAAATGATCATGCCCAACAGCTGTGCTGGATGAACACTGGTGTACTGTTAACGAATGATCGGAGACGTCTGTTAAAGGGGATTGGTTTGTCTTCCTTCTGTTGATTCTGTCAGCGAGGATGAAAATTAGGCCAAATTGCTGCAGATGAAAACTGAAAATGACAGAGAAGGTCACTTACATAATGTTCCCTATTAACTGCTTCTCACATTATCACAGTTTCCATACTTTAACTTGACTTGACTTTTTATTACTGATGGTTTGATGGATTCTTTTAAACATTTCTAATACAGAAAAAACTGTGTACATTAATACTTTTAATTGTGGTATAAGCTCTAATTAAACTGTTACTTTTTGTAATGAATTGAACATTTCCTCCAATGCAGACTCAGTAGATCTGACTTGTTTTAACTGCAGGCTGTTAATGTTGTTGAATTTTGCCACACTTTATAAGGACATGCATTTACAGCAGCATTATCATAGTGTGCAGCACAGAATGAAGTGTGCGTTACAGTGCTGTGATTATCAAATTTGTTTTTAAGAACAATACCAGCTGCTTGTTTTTCCAAATATTGAAATGCAGTGTTTCAAAACTTTACCTATATTTTAAAACATAATTTGGTTCCATTCATTTAATCTCGAGACGCAAACTTTCAGACACTTTGGATTTGCTGGACTGTAAACTATTACAATGCCACATGCTTTTCATGCCCATTAACTTGGAGCTTCGTTAGCATAAAACATTATGACATGCTTTTGAAAATAGTAGTAATTCAGCGTTATAGCTTCAGTGTATAGAAAACATTTTAAAAAAAAAACAGTATTGTCCGTGTTGCCATGAACTGATTCACTTCTGCTGCCCGAGAACACTGAAGAAGATGCATTTAGTGCAAGACATGAAAAATAAAACTACTTATAAAATGGATTTGCTTTCATTTTCATTTTCTCTCTCTCTCTCTCTCTCTCTCTCTCTCTCTCACACACACACACACACACACACACACACACACACTTCGCTCAAGGGTTGCACTCACTCGCTTGACTTATAGTAATTTCCTGACTTTGTGTAACACCAGAGATCTCAAAGTGGATCATTGACAGCCCTCAATTTATTGCAGCAAGAATGATCTACTGTACATTTCATCAAGTACAGTTCATGTAATACTACTATAAAATATCACAAACCTAGAGAATATTTCTATGTAATTTCAACTTTGGCCTAATAGCAGAATAACCTTCCCCAACTTTGTAAAATTACAGCTGATGTCAGGAAATTCCCCCTCATAAATGGTTATTAAAATAAAAGCCAGAATAGAAAATTACTACATTAAATAAATTACCAACATAAGCCACTCTCCTCTGAACAGCCACATTACAAACACTAACTAAAAGTCTGCCTTTTTCCCTTGTGGCAATCAAGCATATGCTGCCTTCCTAAACTGGCACTATGTCACTAAACTTTGAGAATCCCTGCAATAATCCTCACCTGATCTGCGAAGATTTTTTACTTCACATCATTTTTGTGTCTTTTTTTTGTATCCATCTCACAACAGCAACGATCTTTAGCTGCTTTATATTTTAAGGTAAAAACACTGTGATATGAGAGAGCAAAGCCCAGCAATCTGGCAATCCCTGGTGAGCAAGCAAACGACAGTAGGGAGGAAGAACTCCCTTTTTAACAGAAAGCGATGCCCGTGTTCTGAAGCACAGTATTTTTGCAGTTTGTCTGTCACACTCCATAATGTGCTTCATTTATTCCACTTTGCTTCCTTTATTCTTCCTTGTCAGGGTGGTGAAACATGTTTGAACACCACAAATAAAAATAGAACTTTATCACGAAGTAACTTCTGGATTTTAGCATGTTTTAAATCGGTCCTTACAGTCCAGTATTTCTTAAAATTGCCTTTAAAATATTGTTGTGTACAAGCAATAAGACACACTGGACTTGCATCTGCAGGCTTTTGCCATTGAAGTTTAATACATTTTCAAATATTTTCACTGTCTGCTGTGCTATTCTTAAACAGTGAGTGTGCATTTGTTGGCTGTCCTTCCTGAAGACATTCAGGCTCTTAATATTCGAGAGCTAGAAGCAAAGATGATTAAGCTAATATGATACTTAATACCAAAGCTTTTAGGTACACATTGGCATCTTTTAATGAAGAATGACCCACATCGTGCTGTACAGGTAATTACTGTTATTTTCTCCATCTTCTGCACTCTGTACACAGGCTGTGGCTGGACCTCCTGGACCCAAAGGAGAGAGGGTGAGTCACTCCTATTGCCATTAATGTGGAAGTAGCTGCAGCATGAAGTGACGCAATAGAGCAGCATTTACGAATACAGCTTACAGCACTTTCCTGGTTCTGATTGATGCAGGGCCCTCCTGGTTTAACGCTGCCAGGAACAGCTGGAGAGAGAGGTCCAACTGGTGAAAAGGTGAGTCTGACCAAACCGCAAGCTCCCTCTCACTCACTGAGAGGGACACACTGAAAATGTTAAGTGCTTTTTCATTAAAATTGTATAGCTGAATGCACAACTGCTGTCATTCAGGGTAACAGGGGAGACAAAGGTGCTGCTGGCATCAAAGGAGAAAGAGTGAGTACGATAATGGGACAAAATAATAACGTACTTACATGCTCTAATATGAAGATACATTCACAATGTGCTGTCTGTTGTCATACAAGGGACAAGCTGGTGAATCAGGAGAACCTGGAGAAGATGTGAGTAATCAACTTCCACTGCCCAACTGGATTTCAAAAAGTGATATTAGATTTTTAGTCATAGTGCTTATGCTCTTATGGAAGATTTGCAATGCTGATATCAGTAGTAGTATGTGAAATTACACAAAATCACACAAACAAACCCAGTGATCCATTATAGTCGATGGTATTAAAGTTACTCTTTTTACTTTTTAAGAAGATTAATCAAATTTTGAACAGTTTTATTTTTTTATGTCTCATGTCTTTTATGTCTTTGATAAATATTAGTGCAAAATAATAAAATGTATATTATATGTATATGTGTTTGTAATAAGAGGAGAAAAAGTATTCAGTGCCGCCCACCTCGTGCGTATATGAAATCCATTTTAACAACTTGACAGCTGATTTACTCCAAAGTCGAGCTATATAATCATGCCCGAATCAGTTATTTTTCTAAAGCAGTGTGTCCTGTTTTTTTTCCAAATACAAGAATGCCACGGCCCAGTTTGAAATCTGTATACCCCATCTCCATTAACAGCTTTTTTCGTGCCATCACATCCTCTTTAACTGGTATTCTACCAATGACATGATATAAGATATTTTATGGAATAAAAATAGGTCACAAAATTAAGCATAACATATAATTTAACGTGTTCTAATTTCTATTTATGAGCTTGAGATATGAGCTATGAGATATCATCAACTTTGTAATAATTTGGTTATAGATGTTTAGGGTAATTTCAAACTAAATTACAACATTGAAAAAGAAAACTTGTCATTTAATGTAAATGACCTCTTGTGCTACACCTTCATGGCTCACTAGAGGCCACAGTTTGGGGAAACACTGGTCTATAGACAGTGTGTCTAATGCTACAGTCACACTAGAGAAAACCATGGCTGGAGACAAGTGTTGCAACTTTGTGTAATGCGTTTGCATTGTTGTTGGCTTTGAGATTGTTCCTTCCAAGTTGGGGCCCAGGTCTGTGACCACTCAGAGTCAGCTGCTGTCTTTAAAGTGACTTTGGTGTAGCCAGACGGCAATGAAAGACCAATAAGATGGAGTCAGTCTTCTACCAGTTTGTGATTGAGTGGGGTCAAGTTAGCAATTACACACCATCTGTTTGTGAAAATACAGTGATTTACTGAGATAAGTTGGTGGAAATCTCAAAACTCTGGGTAACAAGCTGGTTGCTGCAACTTCTTTGAATCTGTCACCTGACTCTTTCATCTGAATGCAAAAAAAATGTCAAAGCAATCATGGGGCAAACACTGCTTTTTCCTAGTCACAAGGACATTGAAATTGCTATTCCTATTTTTGCTGTCTTTGCCCAGACGCCTCTGATGTTCAAGATTTTAATGACTTGTTGGTTTTGAGGTTTTAAAAAAACACATTTAACTTTTTCTCACAACCTTATACTGGAACATTTATGAAATATTTCAAAATCTGCACAATAAATATATAAAACGGCAATTCATTCATTAATATTTTTCTGTTTTACTTTGACTAATTTCTTAGTGATACAAATATGAAAAAATAAATAACACAATCAATAATTCTTCTTTTTTCATAACTTAATTAAGGGGGCACAGGGATCTCCTGGGTCAAAAGGCGATAAGGTGAGCTTTCGTCATTTGGTTTATTGATTTTCCTGCAATCTAACCAATCTGACAGTGACTGCAATGATAAAACGTGTGTTGCAGGGAGAGAAGGGCATAGGACTTCCAGGTCCTCCTGGTCGGATTGGGCCTCCAGGTTTGAAAGTGAGTAATGGCGTGCATTGCAGCAAAAGATGATCTATATTTTTATCTTTCCAATCAGATAGCGGGCTGTATCAGGCGTACCTCACTTGAGGGTGAAAAATGTTACTGCATTCTAGGGGGATCCAGGGCTGCCTGGTCCAGCTGGTCCTCCAGGTCCTGCAGGGAAAACGGGAGACAGTGGGCCACCTGGTTTGAGAGGAGAAAATGGACAACCAGGACCTCCTGGACCCCCAGGAGAGAGGGTTGGTTCATCCACTAGCAGAGTTATTATTATTATTATTGTTGTTATTATTATTAATCTGTTAATTTAACTTTTACATCTTTGTCTGTGTTTTCATTGTCAGGGTCTCCAAGGCTTTGCTGGTCGTGCAGGAAATGTTGGTCCTCCTGGTCCTCCTGGCCCTCCTGGTTTGGCAGTAAGTTCCTATTTTTTATTTACAGAGCACATTCTCCTGAGAGCTTCCAGTTTAGGCTTGACTGTTAATTGTGCTTTACCTGTTTATAGCAGGATCACCTTTATGGTGGGTTAAATTGAGTTCTTAAAGTCAAGAATAGATCTGATTTAGATGGAGGGAGATGGCCATAACAGACAAGAAGAAATTGAATATTGATTTATATGATCTGTTTTTTAGGGATCTCCTGGTACTAACGGGGTCAAAGGAGACAAGGTGATTCTCCAAGCTCACACATGCAGTATTTTTTTTCCAGGTGCATAAATGTTTATAGATTTTTTTTTTTTTTAATTATTTTTTGAAGGGTATTCATATATTTTCTGTTGCCAGGGGGAAACTGGTGTTGGCATCCCCGGTGCAAGAGGAGAAAGAGGAGATCCAGGGCTCAGAGTAAGACACAGTGGCTGCGTTACTGCTTTGTTGACTTTTCTCAAGAATTGTGTATTTTTGCTCATCTTTTGTCTGTTGTGTCCTAGGGCGAGGCGGGTCGAGCTGGCTTGGATGGGGAGAGAGGACCATCTGTAAATATCCAGTTTTTCCTTTATTCATCATTCAGGAGCAGATAGAGCCTTTCTACCAAAGATCTCAATTTTTTTTTAAACCAAAGGACAATCTGTTTTGAGCTGTGAAGCAAATAACACAAGCAAAGTCTTATTGTTATTATAGAAAAGCTGCCCTTCACAAGGTCACAGTGTATTTCCTGGACTGTAAATTATTCAGTCAGTCGGTCTTTCACTTTTCAGTGCATTGCAGTTAGAAAGCATGATCAGCAGGAATCTATTCTACTGATGCTTACTGTTTAATTAAACCGTGCACCCTACAGAGTTGTGACATTACATCATTAATGCAATTTGATGGGGCAGAAGCATCCACAGTCATTTTTCATTATAAAGCACTTTGTAATGTGTTTGTGTGTCTTTTGTGTTCATTAGGGTCCTCCAGGGAATCGTGGGGCTCGGGGAGAAAAGGTAAATACCACTGGCCCTGTTTCCTTTCTTTTTTTTGTCATCATCCTAGCTACTTCCCCTGAGCTTTCTGGTCATGTAAAGTAGTGAATTAAATTGACACGCTTGAATGCAATGCGTTTTCAGGGAGACAGCGGGCTGCAAGGTGACAAAGGAGAGAAGGTGTGTACATTTTAATATCTAATAAGCAGTAGCGCTCTCTCTCTCTCTCTCTCTCTCTCTGTTGATTGTGTATTTGTGTATATTTGTAAAGGCAACAGAGACAGTGAATGGATAAAGGACTAAATAAGTCATGTCTCAGCTGTGGCTGTTACTAAAAAGAACTCTTACAACAGATTTGGCTCCTTGAGAGCAGGAGGAATATATAAATACGCACAATGATAATGAGCTGTGATATTACAAGATGCATAGTGAAAAAAGAGAAAAAGGGATAAAGCGCTGTGTGTTTGGCTTGGGGCTTATAGTGGATTCTTACAGATGTAGTATCACTTACAGGGGGACACTGTGCTGGTGGGAGGACCTCCTGGAGAAAAGGGCAACAAAGGAGAAACAGTCAGTGAACAACAAATGCATGACACGGTTTACTGGCTAAATATTGACTTTAGTTATGATAGCGTAATTTTTTTTTTTTTAAAGCTTGTTCTGAATTTTACTGTTGTTGCTTTTAGGGTGACAGAGGACCCAAGGGTATACAAGGAGAAAAGGGGGTCAAAGGTCAAGAAGGTCCACCAGGAGAAGTGGTAAGTGTGTTAATTAACTAACTGTTTGGTTTGAATAATGTCAGAAAAGCATTTATTTAAGATAAATAATTTACAGCGACATTGACTAGATGAAAGGAACGTTGAATTTCAGAAGCTGAAACTATAGACTGTAAATAATAGATGTGGACTTGCTTGGTTGAAATTTTGTGAACATCACCTTATGCCTTTTTGGAACCAAAGGTGGCAATATTTAGAGTTATAAGCCAGTACTAGAAATATATTTAGAAAGCTGCATCCATCTCACACACAGAGATACCTGAGATTGATAACATACAAATACAACTAGAACTTAGAGTAGTGGTTTACACTTTTGCGACCTTTGTTTCTCAGGGAGGAAAAAAAGAAATTCCTTTGGGATTGTGTCAGGGAGGGCATCCATTGTAAAAGAAAAAAATCTGCCAAATCAAACATGTGGTGCAACCTGCTGTTCTGAACCCTCGTGAATAAGGGGACACTTGAAAGTAGCTTAAATAAAATATTAAAACTTCACAGCACTGACTTGTCTTGGGTGTTATGTAAAAATATCCGCACTATAATCCGTAATGTTAGTCAAATATTTGCCTAAAAAAAATGCACAAAAAAATTATCTAAGGTAACCCAGTTGCCAGTGTTAGAACCCACTGGCACTATCTGGCCAAACCCTGTAATGAACATATTTTACCACCCTTCCCATTTTATTTTTGATGGAGGAGTAAATTAGCTGTAAAAGACTAACAGTCTGAAAGTGCCTTTTCAATCGATCTGTTCTTTTTTTCTTTATTTTTAACTAATTGGACAGTTTGATTGGAACTGACTTGCTTTTAGAAGCAATCTTAAGTGGCCGTTTGGGGTTACTGCAGTGTTGGGTATGTCTGCCTATATGTTGTCTACTTAATTATATTTTTTAGGCCTGTTTGGCTACATTCAACAACTATTTGCCATTTTTGGTTGATAATGCCAGATTTTTGTATTAACTATTTTTTTGTTAACAACGTTTCAGCATTAAAGTAATTTACTCTTGCATTATGCAAGAACTCATGCATAATGCAAAATCATTGATGAAGTGTACGTGTTGGCCATGCAGGCTTTAACAGGAATCAATTCCAACCTTAAAATGATTTAAATATTATGGTATTGCCGCAGCCAAAACCCAAGATAAAAATGCTACTGTATTGATCTTTAAGAAGATCAGTATCCATATTTATGTGCATGTGTGTACTTAACATTAGGGTTTGAGAGGAGAACCTGGAGAACGAGGATCTACTGGTTTCCCAGGTGCCAGAGGTCCTGGTGGGCAGAAGGTAAGCAACGCTGTTCATGGATGATGATTGTGATTAAGTTAGAATCCCAATTAATAGCAGCAGTCAGCGCAGGTAGTAATTTCACTGCTGTAATTACTGTTTTGTCTCTGCAGGGAGAAGCAGGCCAACCTGGAGTGCCTGGTGAATCGGTCGGTGTTTAGCTGCCATCACATTGCAGCTTCTTTATTACCTGTGTGTAGATTTGTCATGAGTTAAAAAAAGCAGAGATGATTTCTGGGTTTTTGTGTGACTTTTAGGGATTACCAGGAAAAGATGGACTGCCAGGGCGTAAGGGTGAACAGGGAGAGACTGGTAACGTGGGAATAAGAGGAGTTAAGGTATTTTCCATGTGTGTCTGTGCACGCCTGTGTGTGTGCGTGTGCACGCGTGTGTGTGGTTGAGCTGGTGCTCATTCATTCTTTGTGATTTTATCGCTTCAGTGTTTTTCAGGGGTGGGTAATGACAGTCATAACTGAATAATAGCATAAAATTGATGCGATTGCAGAGGATTAGTGCAAATTGTGTCACACATATAGATGCTTTCAACGTTGTATTATGATGATTGATATCAGAAAATTGATGTTTTACTCATCCTGGTGGACTGAATTCCCATTTCTATTTTACTTCATGGATTTAAATTTTATTTGAATCAAAGATCAAAGTGGGAGGAGATGCAGGGGTGTGAAGGCATGCTATGCTTTTTTTTTTTTTTAAATTATAACCTTTATTGAATCAGCTCCAAGAGAAGCATGAAGACAGCAGGTGAAATACATACAAAAGATGCAAATCAAACACATTCACTCAAGGAAACTAATTGACTTGAGGTACTTTTAATTTCTTTATATTCTGTTTCCCAGGATCCAGCCTTTCTTGTCCTATGTTAAAGAGGTCTGGAGCAATAATTCTCCAGGGTTTCTGAGGGGCTTTTAAAGTTTTTCTTTGGGCATTGGAAGCTTTTTCACTAATTTTCTGTCCAGTCCTTGTACCTGACCAATTCAAAGCCATGTTTTTTTGTTTGCTTGGTTGTTTGTCTGTTGAGCCACTTAACACTGACCTATAAATCATTCAAGCCTAAAAACAGCACCAGTGCCGGCGTTGTCTACACATCACAGACAACTTATCAAAGAACCAATTTTAAAATTTAATTTAATTAATTTAATTTTAAAGACCTGACACACAATCTGAAAGATGCATTGGGCCCTTCAGCTGATCCATCTGCTGTTCACTGAAGCCTCTTCAGACATAGTATCAGTGGAAGGATGGCTGTCTAGAAGTCCTTAAGGAAGGGAAACAGGCTGAGGTATGCCAAATTACACAAGAACTGGACTGAAAATCAGTGATAAGAGGTCTTATGGCGTAAAGAATCCAAATTTTACATTTTTTGCTTCAAATTGTCAGTATGCACCGAGGAAGTCAGAAGAGGTACAGCAACAAGTGTCCAAAGCCATACGTTAAACATGAATATACATAAATAGGGTATACTTAACCACGTAACTGACACAAGTCACAAGCTCATGATCGTGAAGTATGTGTTGGTTTCTCCGTCACATCCCCCCTCATTTGTGACTTGTCTTTCAAAAGACTATTTTGGGGATGGTGAAAACGGTAAGCTGGATGCCAACAATAACAACAGCAGCTATCTTTTATAGGAGAAATTTAGAAATGAAGATCACCAGAGTTCTCCATATGCATCTGTAGAAATCAGATTGAAATCAGAGGCATACATGTGGATTCAGCGTCGCTGGAGTCACAGACATTAACTGCAGTTCTCCGAATGTGCTGCAGCTGTTTGGTCATATCTGCTTTTACATATTCAACATTTTTGTCTGAATACCCGTTGCAAAGAGAAAAAAAAAAAGCACAAAGGTCTGCATCATATCTGTTTTTGTAGGAAATATGCTGCACAAAGTGCTTGTTCGTGTGCACAGTGAGTGCTCGGTAAAAGAATGGTGTGAGTGGATGGGCTTTCTGCCTTGCTGGTTTTTGCACTTTGTGGCTCACAAAAGATCTTTATGTCTGTCAGTGAAAAACTTTTGTGTTTCCAGGGTGATCGAGGACCCAAGGGAATTTGTGGAGGCGATGGACCCAAGGGAGAAAAGGTGAGCTTGTGAGGCAGAGAAATGTGAACTGGTAGGAAGAAGAGAAATACAAGTAAACATGAATGGAGAAGTTGTTTAGTGATACTTAATAATTCTGAAGCTTTGCGTTTTCTTTTTTCTTTTTAAATAATGAATAAACCAAATAAGTCATGCTAATATTAGTTAAAAGCTACATAAGGCTGCTTGGTGGTTACTCTGCTGCTATGACGTGGTTACATATTAAATTTCTATAGGCTAGGTTGCACTCTGTATGTATGGTGTGGAGCATTATGGCTGTGTATGATTTTCAGGGAAATGCTGGTATCAATGGAAGATCAGGCCTACCAGGGAGAAAAGGTGAACAGGTATGCCTAATATTTGAAGAAAAAAGTCATTGTACGGTGTGTTGGATGTCTTTGTGTGCTTTGTCATGACTGGTCATCATCAGGTACACCCTCTATGTTTTCTAGGGGGACATCGGACCTTCTGGGGCCCCT
>VVHJ01025621.1:0-23589 GCA_015107715.1 Tylochromis polylepis
GGACAGGATGTGATGGCTGCTGTTTTGTCCATCTGTGGACGCACCCGCCCCCCCCCCCCCCCCAAGTGGTACCCCAGATACTGTACCTCCCTCCGTCCAACCGCACACTTCTTCAGGTTGGCCGTGAAACCCGCCTGTCTCAGGGACTCCAGGACCGCGGCCACCCGCTGCATATGCTCATATGACAAATTGCTACAAACCGTATGGAGTGGAGAACGCCATTTTTTCCTTGGACTCTGCAGACAAGGGGATCTGCCAGTAGTCTTTGGTCACATCCAGCATCGTGAAAAAGCAAGCAGTGCCTAACCGGTCCAGGAGCTCGTCAACCCGGGCATCAAACTGTGACACCTCATTCACCTTGCGATAGTCCACACAGAACCGTATAGACCCATCTTTCTTCACTACAAGAACTATGGGGCTACACCAAGCACCGAGTGTGTGACCAAGTGTGACTCTTCTATTACTCCCAGCTTTAACATTTCCACCAATTCCTTTTGCACAATTTGTCTTTTGTGCTCTGGTAGCCTATAGGGCCGTGAACGCACCGGCTGCATTTCAAAGTGATGCTCCATGAGATTTGTACAGCAGGGTAAGGGGGAGAACACATCTGCAAAACGCTGTTGCGTTTGTGTGAGATGGTCATCACAATGGACTGAGGTGGGAATGGTGGAATTTGGCCCCTCAACTCCCAACTCATCTCTCTCCTTAACCAGGCTCAACAGAGAAGCGGTTTCAGCCTCTCTCCATGCTTTAAGGAGGCTGAGGTGATAAATCTGTGTGGCTCCGCCCCTGTCCGACCATACCGCCTCATAGTCCACGTCCCCCACTCGCCGTGTGACCACGAAGGGTCCTTGCCACTTGGCAAGTAACTTTGAGTTAGAAAAAGGGGGTAACACAAGCACTTTATCTCCCAGTGAAAATTGCCTGAGTCTAGCCCCTCTGTTGTACAGGCGCTGCTGGTGTTCCTGAGCCTAGAGCAAATTCTCTCGTGACAACCTCCCCAATGTGTGCAGCTTTGCTCTCAGGTCCAGGACGTACTGAATCTCATTTTTCGCTGGGCTTGGACCTTCCTCACAGTTTTCTTTAATTAGGTCCAGCACCCCCGTGGCTTCCTGCCAAACAGTAACTCAAAGGGAGAAAATCCTGTGGAGGCCTGGGGCACCTCCCGCACTGTGAACAGCAGAGGGTCTAACCAGCAATACTAATTGCGTTCATCCTCGTGAATGAACTTCCGAATCATGGACTTTAAAGTCTTATTCAGCCGCTCCACCAGACCATCAGTCTGAGGGTGGTAGACGCTGGTCTGAATAGACTTAATGCCCAATAATTCGTACAGCTCTTTTAGTGTGGGAGACATGAACAATGTGCCTTGGTCAGTCATTATCTCTTTCGGGATGCTGACTCGGAAGATGACCTGAAACAGTGCCTGTGCCACAATATTAGCAGAAATGGTGTACAGCAGCACTGCTTCCGGATATCGCGTTGCATAATCCACCAGAACTAATACAAAGTGATAGCCACGTGCAATCTGGTGAAATGGCCCGATGAGGTCCATGCCAATGCACTCGAACGGGACCTCCATTAATGGTAGCGGGCACAAAGGCACTTTTGGAATGGCCTGCTGGTTAACCAGCTGACACTCCGGGCATGATGCACACCACCAGCGCACATCTGCCCGTATGCCCGGCCAATAAAATTGGGCCATTATTCTATCCAGAGTTTGGTCATACCCCATATGACCAGCCATTGGGTTGTAATGAGCTGCCTGAAAAATCATTTCCCAGTGGCTTCATCGGGGGCGAATTAACCGCAGCCTTCAGTCTATGAGTTTTCCCCCGATATCTAATTCCCACCGGCACCAAGGGATATTCATGAATGTCCCTATGCACACACTTCACCTCCACCCACTCTGGCTCCAGCAATGCCCCCGGGCGAACCAGGGTTTGGTGGACCAGGGTCTGCGTACAGCCTGAATCCACCAGAGCCTGGCATGGACGCCCTTGGCACCTTACTGGTACACGGTACATCTCTCCTGAACCGGGGGAGGGCATTGGAGGGCCGGCAATGTGGAACACCTGTCCACCTTCAGCATTCCTGTCCCGATGTCTGTGCTGCCCCCGGCGAGCTGGGCATGGCGTCCGTAGCGGCTGCGACCCGCGTAGAGAACCTAAAGGAAAAGGGGTTAGTAGGCAGGAAAGGCCTCCGCTCCGCGACTGCGGGCTGCTGGAGGGGGTCCCAAGACCCTCCTTCGTGGGGCCGGGACTGGTCGGTCCCTCGTTGCCAGCTGCAGCTGTTCCCGCGGGTGTTCCAGTCGCGCCGCCAGGTGGTCCTCGGCCAGCGTCACTGCAGCCTCGAGGCTCGCCGGCCGGTGGCAGCGGACCCCACTCTGCTGTCCCAATCGGGAGCCTCTCCATGAACTGCTCCAGCACCACCGTGTTCAGCACCCGCGCCTCCCCTGGCACGGTGGCAGGACGTAGCCACCTGGCCATGGTGTTGTGCAGCCTCCTGGCGAATGCGAAGGGCCGGTCCTTCGGCCCCATCAGTCCCTCCCGGAAGCGGCGCCGATGATCCTTGGGGGAGAGCCCCAGCTGATCCAAAATGGCTCTCCTGACATCGGGGAAGGACGCTGTCGCGAAAGGCTCAGAGCCACTACCTGAGCTTCTTTCCAGACAGCAGCGGGAGCAGCCGGAGAGCCCATTCCTTGGGTGGCTACTGGCACTCCTCTGCAGTGGCCTGGAACACCTCCAGGAAGGCTTGGGGGTCATCGTTGTCCCCCATCCGATGCAGCATCACCAGGGAGAGCGGCGGCGGCACCGGAGAGGAGCCAGACTGAGCGACAAGGTTGTCCAAGACCTTCGTCTGTCGCTTGGTCTGTGCCTGCAGCTCCTCCAGCTGCTTCTGATGCACTGCCGCCTGCTCTTTATGCATACCCGCCAGCTCAGCTATCATTTGAGCCAGCGCCTCCACTGGCTGCGTGGGTCGGGGCTTTGACATACCGGGAGCTTGGGTTTCGGCACCACTGTAACCCCAAAAGGACCCAACACGACCCCGTGGGTGTGTTTTTGCATTCTTTTTATTTTGACACAATCAGTTTTTTATTCGTTGTACTTTACGGCGCATGCTACTCTAGCTCTGGTGCTCTGCTCCAGCAGCTCTCCTCTCTCCGGCCTGGCCGCTACTGAAATAGGGATGGCATGATTAGAAGATGCTCGCCGGCTGTGACAAACCAGCCTCCCCGACACCATACCCTAAACCCGCTGCTCCTCTTCTCCCCTGCAGCCAAGCCACCAACCACAAAACAAACAAACAAGCAAAAAATGTTCATAAAAACAAAAAGAATCTAGTCTCATTATAGCAGATAATAAAAAGTCAGGGTATAATCATCAGACAGTATGGTTTTACTCTCTGCGCCATGAACTTATGAGTGAAAATGCACATTTATGGTGTAGCGTAGCTTACTGCCTCATTGTATTCTATTCTTCACACACAACTGAAGGATTTGCAAGTTTGTGATCAGACTGTGGTTATCAAACCTTTTAATTACCAATCAGTGTACATAACACTTCTGGTGCTCATTGTCAACATAAAGATATTGGAGAAAGTAATGGCAAAATCTCACATGTGTAATCGAACAACAGCACAGAACTATTCTTCTCAAAATGCTGCTGTGGGCACGGCTGCAATTTATTCAACATTTTGTGCTGAAATGTATTCAGGTTCTCCTTGAGTATCTTTTACAGCAGCACTTTACTTTTTTCCCTGATCTTATCTTTTTTCACTCAACTTTCTATTTTGGCCTTCCCATGCAATTACAGCACCCATTAATGTCTCCGTTCTCTCCTGTGCTCTTGGAAAAATGCCCCAGATCAGTGTCAAATGGGGAGGACTAAAATAACCTCTGTGACATGTGTGTAATATACCAGTATTGAAAGATGATTCAATATTTATTTACTAATGTTGGAAAGCAAATGGCTTTTAGACAAACAATGTTTTGAATGTGTTCTTTGGTTACCTACAGGCCAAGCTTACTTGCACTGTAACTACACTTTATATGATACAGGTAATGGATATTCATACAGAATTTTTTGGCACACAGGTCAAATATTTTATCAATGTGAATAGAGCTCTCCATCATTAACTGCAAAAAGGACAAAGTATGTCAAACACAGCCACGAGCTTGATTTTGAATTACCCTTTACATCTTTATTCTGTGCTTTTACAAAATATTGTGTGGCAGTCCTTTCACTCTCAATATCGTGCTTTATTTTGTGACCTTCAAAGGTGTCTTGGCATAAAGAATGTGTACATGAAGGCGTGTTTACTGGAGAAGACAGAACATGCTGAGCTGTTTGCACAGTATTGCCATGGAAGTGATCATGCTGTTGTGATGTGTGGGCGCCGAAACACCGGCAGGCAGTTGCCAAAGGAACTGAGTCTGTGATAGTGATGCATCACACCAATACTAGACATGGGATATAAAAAGGACTCTGCACTGCTGGCAATATATCAAACTTGCACCACTAGACACAATCTGGGGTTTTGATCCATTCAGACCACAGTACAGACTTGGCTCTCAGCTGAATGGATTTTGCAAATGCTGTCACATAAGGCTATGATAATGGTCTTTCATGTCAGCCGAAGGGAGAATAGTGTGAAAATCAAATCCTAAAGGAAGACATACTAACTAACATGAAAAATGGAAACAACAGACTGTTATTTCCTTTTTACAGTACAGAGTATGAAATAATCTGATTACTCAATAGGCTATCCATGGAAAACTCTTCATCAAGACAGCAGTCTTAATGAATACCAAACAAGCTTGCCTGATTTAAGACTGGAAGAATAAAAACATCGCAAATCAGCTGTAATGACCTTAGAAGCCACAGGATTAGAAATTACAGCTATATCAATTAAGATACATACACCACAACCTGACCTACTTGCATACAGTCATATGTGAAAGTTTGGGAACCCCTAGGCAAATGATATGACAGGAGAAACACATTCAACTAGTTTATAAATGCTTCAGATAAGATCATCAACTAAAATCCAGAAATATAATGTTCAGCCTGTCAGAAAGCTTCTTCTGCATGTAAAAGACTCATCATGTCAGCCCAACCTTTCAGAGGGTGGCTGACACTAATGAGCAGTCATTCATCACTGTAAGAAAGCCAGCAGGATGATTATTCCTGCAAGTTGGTTTGCTGCTGGTGAATGACCGGTCATCAGCATGAGCTATGGATGAATCTCAGGTGTTATGGGCTGAATTCTGTTCTTACTGGCTCTATATAAATCACGAGGCCCAGTGACTTGGTCTTTAACTTCAGGGAAGTACTTTTTTTTTTATCATGTAGAAGTATCTTTCTATATAAGATGTGCGACCTGTGTCTTTTATTTAGACTTCAGTATAGTATTTGATACCGTTAACCACAATATTTCACTACAGAGATTAGAACATACATATAGGTAATAAAGAAACTGTGCTACAGTGGTTTAAATCATATCTATTTAACAGACTTCAGTTTGTTCATGAAAACAGTTCTACACACAAAGAAGTTAGTTAGACCAATTCTGTTTACCTATAAATGCATGACTAGGCAGTATTATTATAAGGCTCAACTTACTTTTATTACCATGCAGGTGATATCCAGCTTTATCTGTCCATGAAGCCAGGTGGCATAAATCTACTAATTAAACTACAGGCATGTCTTAAAGACATAAAGGCCTGGACGACCTCTAATTTCCCGCTTCTAAATTCAGACAAAACTGAGGTTATGGTACCTGGTACTTCAAGTAAAGGGTTTGTGAAGATGGTTAGTTAAGTTTGGCTACCACAGATTTCTAGAGCAAGTAGAATGGGAAGCAAAGCCTTCAGTCCTGTCTTCTGTGGAACCAGCTCCCAGTCTGGATTTTGGAAACAGAAACCCTCTCTACTTTTAAGATTAGGCTTACAACTTCCCCAGTCAGGGATGGATCAGGTGACCCTGAAACAACGCTTAGTTCAGTAAGCTTAGACTGGTGGGAGCTTCCCATGATACACGCTCAGTGTTTTTTCTTCACTCATAAACTCTTTAAACTGTGGCTTTTGTCCAGTCTCTGTCTGCTCACTTCTCTTTCCCCTTCCCCGTATGTTGCCCCTCCCCGAGCTTGGTTCTGAGGTTTCTTCCTGTTCAAAGGAAGTTTTTCCTTCACACTTTTACCAAGTGCTTGATCATGAGGGCTCATCTAATTATTGACGTTTTCTCTGTATTATTATAGGGTCTTTGTTGTAGCACCTAGAGACGACAGTTGTTGTAAAGTTAAGTCTGACATCATTAGCCATTTCCAGGTCCAAACTATTCTTCAGTTTCCAAACTCAGACAGACCAAATTCTATTATCTCCAGCAACATTTTCAGAGTGTGTGTGGCTGCTCTCCCAGGTGATACAATAAAGTTTAACATCCATGCATTCATGAAAACGGGGATTTATGAAGTCTAACGGAGTTAGAAGTTAGTGGGAAGCTAGCTTTCTAGTTTCCATGTAAAGATGATGTACCATGCTCTGACTGAGGTATTTCTGAAAAGCTGAAACATAGAGTTCTACTATCACTTTGGACATAAATGAAAACAGAAAACTAAACAGCATCAGTGTTGTAGGGTTAGTGAAGTTGGGCTAGCTGGCATATAATGGTGTGGTACCTGGTGGCCAGCTACAGAGCTATGGCTAGAATATAAAACCATTAGCACAGCAAAGATGGAGGATGAGTATTACGTTTTCTTCCCCCCAATAAAAGTTTAGTTAGCCTCAGAGTGATTTATTTCTAAAGCTTAAAAATGTCCTGCACATGAACAGTGCTAATAAAAAGCCAGAGAGGCTGACAATAATCACAGATTATTTTTGAGAGCTTGTTTATATTTAAATAAAGCACGATACAACACATTAAAAAGTCAACAGCCTTAATTAACACAGTAGGAGCTTGGATCCCAAAGCGCGGTTAATACATAATCACCTAACAAGGACTGGACTGAACTGAATTACAAAGTGGTATTAAGATTTTTATTATTTCTGTAAACACAATTATTTGCATCTTGCTTGAGAAGTTTGCGAACTTTGTCCCAAACAGGAAGTGGCCAAAACTGTAGTTCCAATCACTGCTTGCATTTGACGTGCCTTTTGGAGTATTTTTAATGGATTAGCTGATCAATATTATGGCTTGGTTTGTGGCACAGAACATCCCAGAAGTTTGTGCTTAAGTTTTGGGGAGTAATATTCTAGTGTATTATTAATTTTTTACTTAGCACTAATTAGCTGGTACATATATCTCTACATTGCAGCTGTACAGTTTATGAACAATCAGGCTTGTTAACCAGTTTAGCCAGTTAATAAATTAGCACTCCACCCTTTCATTCATATCCTTTCTTACAGAGTGGTTTTAGTTGTTTTTTTTAGCTAGAAAGGGGTGTTTTGTTTGTTGCTTTGGCCTTGGAGACCCTGGCGCTTAGAGCTTCCCTGTGTTTTATTTTTGTCCTAACTGGTTGGTTTGCCTTAATTGTAAAATAAGTGGCATGCTACTGACGTTAACGATGAGGTGGTTTATAGTTTGTTTGTTTTTTTCACTTTGTGTTACACCCCATCCCAGATAATACTTTGCTGTTAAGTCGGTTGTAACATAAGGTGATTAATGGCTTCAAAAAAGCAACATGGTAGCAACCAAATTTTTGATGTTGCACTTTCTGTCACCATCTTTGTTTTTGTGGTATTCAGGATTCTTTATTTGCCATGTCTGTTCTTCATCCATATAATATCTCTGTTTCCTCCTACATATAGAGTCTCTATTACAACCTATTTATTACCACAGGTAATCAGAATTATTAAGTGCTGAAAGACGAATCAGGGGTTGATCACACAAAACGACTTTTCTCTGAAAAGGGGAAAACGAAAAGGAGATTGTTGTTAAAATAGGAGATGCTTGTGATGTTGGTCTGAAGGGCCTTTTAAAGAGAAATATTTCATACCACAATTTTATTTTATTATTTTGTATATAATTTGTTTTTAAGATGAAGTGTTGTCTTGCCATTTCATATTAAGGTTGTGAAAACCTCAATATCTTTTCATTCAAAAAGCCCCACGTAGAAACTAACCATTGGAAACTGTAATATAAACAAATATTTCCTCTATGTTTGCTTTGAGTTGCTCAACTGACACTTGATGACATGTTCTTCAGTTATGGCCGATTAAATCCTAAACTTCTCTTTCTTTCTCCTTGCACTGCCAGCAGCATATATAAAGTCTGAAGCAGAGAGAGCTGCACCTAGGCCTATGTCAAACAGCTGTTCTGACTTTGACACAAGTGGGTGCTTTGAGACTTCCAGCAGGTGGTGCTCCATTAACCCCTCTTGCAGCTTATCTCTAGTGTCTAACAACTTCTTGTGCATTCTGTCCCACTTGGCAGACAACAGACGTGCTGGTAGTTTACATTTTTTTCTCTAGAATCAATTATGAATTTCTGCACTTGATAACAATTTTATTATATATTTCATTTTATAATCGGTATTAATAACATTGGTTGACAGACCAATTTTACATGCAATTGTAAAGTTTACCTGGGCCCTGATGTATACAAATGTTCTTGAACTTAAAAGATCATCGCAAATGATTCTGAAATGGTCTGATGATAATGTCTCATTCATAAAGGGTGCTGAGCTTTCATTAACAGAATGCAGGTATCCTATTTGTTACACAAAGCTCAAATCAAATCAGCTTAAATTGATTACACCTGTCTTGTGACTTTCCTTAATGCCAGCACAAATGCAGATTTACTCAGCAATAGTTATGGACCAAACATTTTTTTCAGTCAATTAAATGGGGGCTTGACAAGCCAAGCCAGAGAGGAAGCTCAGAAGTGTGTTACTGCTCCAGTGAGCAATTATCTGTTTGTTGTTCTTAAGTAAACCAATTACAACATACATGTGTCATTATCACAGTATATGAAAGTTCACAGTATATGAATGTAAGTGAAAGGATTTCATCAACATTCCCACGCACTCCTATTCAAACATCAGAAAACAAAGCTAAACAGATGGTTAGAATTCACGACAGAAGCAGTTTTTCAATGACAGCCTGTTCAGAAATGTGCATCCTCAGACTGACATATTGTATGTGCATGCACATAAACATTTGATTGCGATTCTACTGCCTCTGAGCACCCATCTAGACAGGAAAGCATTTCTCATCAAAGTCACTCCTCGCTCCACTTCTTTAAAGGTAACCCAGTGGGATCCTGGGAAAAAGTAACGGCAGGGCTCTTAAATGAAGGTTTGTGTTGCTGCCTGGCTGTAGAAACAAAACACTAAGTTGTTTTTTTTTTTCCTTTTTGTTCTGGACAGTGGCTTTTTCACTGTTTTATTGAAATTCCAGTTTGTTTTAAGGTCTTTGTCTTGAATAAACAAAAAAGGACTTAGATAGAAATGAGAGTTTAAGATAAATGGTGGGAGCTAGTCACTGTGCTTCAGGGAGTGCTTTCAATAGCAAACCTGGTGAAATAAATGGAATTTTTACCACCTTATTTGTAGAACAAACTGTTCCCTGATGAGCCCATTAAAACATGTGTTTTCTCATGTAAAGTTGATCCTAAAGGCTTATTGTTGTCAATAACTGTTTGTTCTGTTGTTTCTGTTGCCTTCCTGTTGAAGTTCAGAAGCTGCTGAGAAATGGGAACAATTTCTTCAAATAGTTCCTGTAATAAAACCACTGTTTGGAGGAGGTGCTTTTTTTCTTTCATCAATCTGCTTTCTGATCTTTTTGCATCTGGGCCAGTGAATCCAATCAGAATACAACCCTTAAGCCCCTTGATTCCGCCATCTAAAGTTGATGGTCTCCCACCTTGTAAGCTTCCTATCAGATAATAAGGGGGACTTGAATACCAGCCGGTATGCTGCAATGGGGGTGGTCCTGGTGTTTTCACCTGACGTCCAACGTGTCTTTGCTGGCCCTGTCTCACTGTTCTCCCCAGGGAAATCTCCCAAGAACAGCTGTCCTTATCAATGTGCCGGCTTCCCGCTCACTGCCTGCCTGGGCCGCATTCTCCATGACAGCAGCACTGAGGTAGCGGTAATCTGCCAAGACTTCAACAAAATTAAACTGCCAACCAGGCCACCGGGGGAGAGGCAATGGGGAAAGATTTCCTGCTCACCATGATATGGCAACAGAGGCCAGAGACATTAATATGGCATTGCATCTGCAAGAAATAAGGATTGCTAAGCATACAAATCTGGAGTTCCTAGTGCTTCTGTTATTGCTTTTCTCTTAAAGGGTAGTTCACTAAAAATCTGATTTAAAAAAAAACAAACAATATTTTTCACACAGTTGTTATCTGTTCCTCCACATGATTTGGCTGGCTTTGTCAGCTGTCACGTCCATAATAGATGCAGTTTTGTTTTGTTGTGCTTACACTGACAAAACTCACAAAGAATCGTGACTTCCTGTGCTCAGTTCATTAACAGGACTGTCAGTTACCAAAGAGAAATCTTTAACATAGCTACAATATAAAATAATAAATTAAGAATCAATAAAGCTATTTTAATCCCTTCACTTTTTTTTATTGGCCATTAATTTATTAGACACAGTATTTAACATCTATCACATCAAAGATTCCTCTGGTGTGTTGAAACTTCCACGACTTTGAACGTACACCTCCGAAACAGCAACAAGGTTTGACCAGTTAAAATGATTAGCAAAGTCAGTATTATTTTTATTGTATTAATATTGTTGCTTAAAAAACACGATACTTACATTTGTTTTTCTGTGTGATTTTTCTTCCATTTGCTATTTCTAAATACTTCTTGTCAGGTTAAATTGTCTGGAGAAAGTACAGGAGAAGCTGTTGTCTGCAGATGAAGGACATTTGAGAAAAAAATTAAGATTATGATTTTTGAATTGCTATATGAATCATATTGAGTCACAGGACTTCATATTATAGTGAGATTGCAGTCTCTGTCGGTTTTTGTCATTTGTGTTTATCAAGCTTGTAACTTGACTTTTAATAAAACTTATTGTATTTCCATGTGGTACATCAAAACAATATTTATTGGAAACCTGAAACATTTAAGACGAATATTCTTGTATTACTGGAAATATTACAAGAATACCTACCAAACAGTGGTTTAATAACATTCACACGACTATAAAAGTTCCTGAAAGCAGAAAATTGGCAACCAGCAGGGTACTAATTTGCCATCACACACAGTATAGCACCAGTCTTTGATATCTTTTATCACTTCATTGCAATAGCTGATAAATTTACTGGCAAGAATTGCTTCACCTAATCAGGAAACTGGCAAAGCAATTAGCCCAGCAATATTCAGACGTGATTAAGGAGATTTTTTTTGTCCATCCGTCACTCTATATTTTTAAGAATAAAAGTAATTACGAGAAGCAGGAGGATGGATCAGTTCCACTATAACAGTGTGGAGAAATTTCTCAACTCATGGATATAAAACACATACTGTTTCTGCAACATGATTGATCTTTGTTAAAGCTCTTTTATTTTTTCAAGTTTTTTTAAAACATTTTCTTGGACTCTTACACTGTTAAACCGCCACAAAATGGCACAAACCATGGTATGGTTCAGGGTAAAATATAATCAGTTATTGCATATAAAGCCAACTTCTCTTCCTCCATATTTGAGGTGTCATGAGAAAACAGCACCGCTCATCGAGGGCTAAAACAAGGAAAGAGAAGAGAGGCATGAGGATTAGATAAAGTCTGGCACATACTGAGATGATAATAAGCAAGGCTGGAAAGTGAGGGGGGAGAGCGAGAATGGAGAGAGCAAAAGAGAGAGACAAAAACAGATGAAAACAGAGAGGGGGCGGTTATAAAATGATTAAGGGACATGCTATATAGAATTTCCTGATTTGAAAAACACAAACAGGTCTGTCAGATGGCTCTGCCTCACCATCTGTTCTCTCCTGCCAAAATGTACAAGCCGGGAGAGGTTCGCAATGCTTCACCTTTTTTGAACATAAATAGGTTTCTGATCCTGAAATATTATTGGCCTTAGAAAGTTTGATGATAACTGCACATGTGGAAACAAACATGTCTGGGTATATAAAGTAAAATTAATTGTGTGAAAAAAATATATATATTTGAACAATATTTTTCTATATAACCCTTTTTTATGTCACGTAGTTAGGAAACATTGTTGGAGTGTCCATTTTCTTAAAATGAGTAAATTGCCCTACCATCTGAATATCCCTAGATAGATTCAATATTCGGTAATGCTTTAAAATATAAGTCAGTCTGGTACACCAACACTCACTAAATTAATAAACATAGAGTAGAATTTCCAGTTTTTGACAATGCCAAAAAAAGAAAGAAAGGAAAAAAAAAGAAAGGAAATAGAGATGTTCTTTAAAAAGTGGAATTAATAGCATACCAGACTCCCAACACTGCCACACATTGAGTACTGCTTGGAAGTCTTATTTGCTTTGCAAAATTTGGTGTTAAAGATAATTACACTCCAAAAATGATTTCCCTTCTTTGGACTTTGAGACTGTTAGCTCTTCCACTGCAAAGACTGCTGTTTGGTTTCTGGGTTATAGTTGTTGACCCAACTGTGACTACCACTGCTGAACCTTCACGTGATGGCTGGGTCATCCCAGGTTTGCACACTTCATTATATCCTTGCTTCTCATCTATGAGATCACAGCTGAGCAAGATTTAGACTGGCTGAAATTACTGTGATCACCTGTTGCATTCATAATTGTCCCACACTAAAGTTTGTATGCAGCAGGAAGAGTGTCTGAACCTATAAATAGCACATGTTAGCATCAGAAGCTATGGTGTCTGTGTCATGTGATTCCTCTCTGTTTACAGCAAGTCTTACAACTATTTGTCCTGTTCTCCAGTTTGAATTATTTTCTGCTGCTTAGTTTTAATAATCTTTCACTGTTCCTGAACGTTTCTTACATATTAAAGACCATACCTTAAAATTTATTGCTTTGCTTCCCAATGCCTGCTTTGGGGCTAGTCTCTGTGCTCCAGACCTAGCCACAAGCAAAAGCAGCCCTTAAGCACTTAGCATCACCTTAGAAACTGTCAAAATAGCTTAATAGCTCATTTGTGGTGATGGCCTGTGCTGCTTTTTTCTGCAGGTCTGCTATCTAAAGTTGTTACAGCTGATTATTAAAGCAAGTCATACTTTAGATGTGGCTGCCACTTTGGCTAGACAGTAAGTGTGATAGAAGCTTTAAGTGTATATTGCTGTAATAACTTACATTCTTCATAAATCTTTAGTGTAATAGAGACACTGGCTATGGATGTTGTTAAAGAGAGAGAGCTTTCCACAGTTTAAAAATAGATGATTGCGATGTTTATTGCAACTTCAATTGCTATGGCTCCTTGCGACTTCATCCTCTTATTACATTATTCAAAGTCAAATCTTTACCTTTACCTTAATCAGGGAACACATAGACTATATTTTTATTTAAACCTTGACATTTCTGTGTTTCACATGCCGTATCATTACCACTGAGTAAAGGGTTAACAGTGTATGCTCTCTAAATATCCTGCTGGTATTTTTGCATCATACAGCCTCTGGCCCCTTCTTGTCCGGAGCCTGTGAGTCTGGACACAGAGATTGAAGCCCAAAGTGCTACTGGCTGGCTAATGCTGCTTGGACACACACGTGTGCACACCTACACACACACACCTCTCTTTAAAAAAGACATTTCTTTCGCAAAACCCTGTGGTACGTAAAGTGCACTCAGATTTGGTCACATACACTGTGTAGAGTACAGTGGGAGAACCCGATATCTCTCACAGTATCATTCAAAAACTATTGATTTTTAACTTTTCATAAAAGGAAGGTGCATTATAGTAATATGATGCCTGCTAATCTGAGCACTGTAATAAATGGTTGGAGATAACTCTGTAATCATTTACGTTTCTGCTTACTCTGAGCGTACAACGTCAAAGGTAATTATTTAAATGGTTTTATTTAAGGTTTTACATGTAGCTTTGGAAATATGAATGAATAACTGAAAATACACATTTTTTGGCATTTTAACTTGTACACACGCGTGAGGAGAAGCATTTATAATAGAAAACAAAAAAAAGCACAACAGGTTTCAGAACATTTGCCATAAGTCACACCCCCTTCTGGTTTAAATCCAAATGCAGATATTTTAGTGAAATCAACAAGTGTGTGCAGTTTTTGAAATACTAAAATATTCAGCTCGCCACGATTTATAAGGCAGAAAATGCACTTAGCACTTTTATTAAGCCTCAAGGGAAAAATACTTTGCAGTTCACTGAAAAGCACTAACATAACTTTTGTTTGCCAGAAATGCTTTGCCAAAAGATGAACCGTCATCCATGTGCCTAATCCTATGTGTTATTTCTGGTTTGGATTAAAAAAGAATCACCAGCAACATGTTGGACAGTCAGTTTCTTGGTTAAGCTCACTGACGTTCTGACACAATTAATCAGAGTGGGTCAGAATCTCTGCAGTTCTGCTTAAAAGAAAAAAGCAGAACTGCATTTTATCCTCCACATAATTCCACTTCAATGCCACATTTTTAATTAAAGATACTGTATGGTTCCCCAGTAAAGATAAATTAAACATTGTACACGTTCACAAAACTGCAATCACAGCAGTGCTATGCGTATAAGCATTTACACAATCAAGCTTTAAATAAAAGGCTCTTACTAAGCAGTATTAGTTTATAAGACATCACAATGGCTGACATAAAACTAGAAGGGAAATGAGTGTCCTCATCATATTACAAGAGCTATTCCGATGGCGTTTTACCTCTGTAGTCCTCCTGGATGATTACAATAGTGCCACAGTGGGAGGTGAAATAAAGCCATACAGCTGGATATAGCTAGCATCAGATGACTTAATCAGGCCATAAAGAAAGCCTCACTTACAGATGCTGTGTTGCCCCTGTGCTCCGCATTTCATCAGCCCCAGGGAAGGGTGAAATATGCTTCCTCTGAAGGTAATGTGCCCTATCTCTGTCCAAGCGGTGACAAATTTATCGCCCCCTCGACTATTTGCAATCCATCTGAGCCATGATGATTTGGCTTGTGTTATTTAAGCTGCAGAAGTAAAGCCATGTTACTGCTGTTCTGAGGTGCCAACAAAGGGGAACAGCAAGAAAAGGGGGAAAGTAAAAATATATATATATATATATATATTTGTTTTTTTTCATAAGATGTGGTCGTGTCCTCATAAGCTACTGCTGCTGGTTTACCATGTTATCATTAAATTAAGCCAAAAATATCATGCAAGCATTGCAGCTTAAATCACAAAAGCAAATATATTCATTTTAGTCTATTCAAGTACTCAAGGTGGAACATTCAGTGTTTATGCCACATCTTCTAGAGACAAATTTTTCCATGGCAACACTGGAAAAACAAACCTTCAACAATACTGACAATATTTCAAGGGCTAACTTGTGACTACATCATGGTCAGGTAGCCCAAGTTTTCAAAAAGCAATTAAATCCAAACCAGAAGTAGGTGATATTTCTCTCAAAGCCACCCTGAACTTCTTTCAGAAAGCTAATTAGCTAGTCACATTTAATGAACCTAATTAGCCACATTTTAAACTACTATCCACAACAGTATTAAGATATTGATTAACTAATACGTCCGACATGTATACAACCTTAATCAATAAAAGTTCATTTGCACTCGCTAAATTATGAATGATCTGTGCCTGCCTCAGTAATTATCCAGTAATATTTTTGTATAATTAAATACACCTCATAAGCCTGAATTACACCAGACATCTTACATTTTGAACTGCTCAATCTGCTTAATTTTAGCTCTGTTTATTTCCAAAAATGTTAGAAAAAAGCAACTTAAAGCGATACGTTATGAAAAGCACTAAGATATGAATAATTTTTAAAAAATTGCCATATTGAAATTAGTTTTGCATGCTACTAACAAAAGAACATCTCAAAATGACCAGGCAGTATCTTTCAGATATATATACAGATCTACATGTACACACAAAATGCCTCCGTTCCAATTATTCACCTCAGCTACTCTGTAGATTCATTACTAACTGTGCTTTATTATGCTGAGCAGCCACAGTTTGCATGCTACTGTATGAGCCAAGCTGCTGGACAGATCAAGAGCAACTTCAGGTACCTGTAGAGCAAAACTGCTCGAATAGCTGTTTGACCAGCTTTGTTTTACATTTATCATGTGCTCAGTGTCTAAAGGTGGCGTAATCACAAAGCCTATTTAACCTATTTAGGATTTATTGTCCTAAGATTTTTAAGGTTGCATTCAATTGTTTTCTACTTCTTTTTTTTTTTTAGCATATTACAGAAGAAATGTAGTTCTGCAGAATTCCAAATTAATTTTCTATTAAATGACATCATTCATAGCTGCTATCCTCTGGCATTTTTGTTCCTCAGTTTAATGCCTATATCCGAAAGCATTTTACAATGATAATCCTAAATAAAAGCCAACACTAGCAAAATATTTACCACTACCCTAATAATTTCTTCTTAGCACTAAACAAAAAGTACACAGTAATGGTAGATTGGAAGACTGAGATTACTTTTTGTTACAATCTATCCAACAAATGTTGAAATACTTCATTTTGATGGTGTAACCAACTGACTGGCATTGCCCTACCTTTAACCATATTATATATACTATGCCAATAGCAGTACAAAATCATTAAATATTTACTAAGTTACTTTTAATAGTAATGACCAGATGCGGTTTTTAAAATATACTACAAAACATCTGACACCACAGATCCTGGTAATATGAGGAAAGATGCCATGGTGAATGTGAAGTCTGACAAGATGAACTTCTTGTACAACAGCAGTCTTAAAGATAAATGAAATCTGTTTAGAGCTGCTTCAGAAATGTATCATCAGCTCTGTATTTTCTAAACTGTATTCTCACAAAATTTAAAGCTGACTTATCTGTAAACCCTCATTTTTTATGTAACATGATGCCAGCAAGATTCTGGCGATGAGGCAATAATGTTGCTCTTGAATGTCAGAACACTGCAGTGTTAGCACAATTAGAAGCAATAATATTACAGTTCTAAAGGACAATATAGTAGCAGAGGAGAACTCATACCTTTATAACAGCTGAGATACCAGGAAAAATGCAAAACGTGAAAGTGTGTGTTTCCCCAGATATCTTTTTGACATATTTTGAAAGTATTTTAAGTATTTAAAAAAAAAATTATATTTGGGTAGGTTTGAGCCCAACAGTGACTGATTAGTGTGATTAGCAAAGTGCATTAAATAGGATGACAAATTTGGCTAGCTTAAACAGGCTTAAAATATAATGCACACACCTGTAAGACTGAAGCGCTGAATCCTTAGGGTGTTATTCTGTACAAACAAAAGACAAAAGAACCACACACCTGTCACTCAAAGCTATTTAAAGTTATTTAACTTATATTGAATAACTTACGTCTTAAAATAATTTGAATGAAAAAACTATGTGTCGCCACCAAAACGGTTGATTCTGTTCATCTGGGCGTAGCGTTTTCAGTGGGAGAAACTATATAGAAATAGCTGTTGTTACATAAAGGAACTCAAAGTTGAAAACAAAATGGGGTTTTTATGTGACTGTTTTGAGACTAAATTAAAGATGCATCTGCCTAATCATGAATGTGTTCATCATTCAAGGGAGGTGTCATTGTCATTTGTCTTCTTTGGATATACATGGACATGAAGGGATCATAGGCTATTCACAAAAATTTGGCTTTTGGGGTGATTTTGAATGCAACTGTAAAGAGGTTAAACCTTGGTTTAAACAACCTCAGTCATGCTCTATTTGGATACTTCATCATTAGGATTCTTATGATGACGGGAAACATCATGTTTATATTTTTGAGTCAAGGTACAAGGTAAAACTAAATGACTGTATACTATGAAACTCAATTACAAAAAATGTATACTTCTGTTGGCTTACTGAACATACCAATTTATTAATGAGAAATTGACATTCTGGGTTACATTCAGTGTCCAGCCAGGACATCGTAGATTTGAAATGATAGATTTGCTGTAGATACCACAGGATGGCCATTTAACTGCAAATTAAAGGCGCTAACCAGCCTTGGTTTTATTTAGGAATATTGCTGAGTTAAGTCCCCTAAAGTGATGCATCACAGATGAGTTGCACTAATCATCGCAGACGGCCTCAGATTAATTGCAAAGTTCTAGCAATCTGTCTTCTTTTATAAATTAGATGGTACACCTTCGCCAATGTGTTTGAGAGTATTTGTAGTCAGTCAGCACATGACCATTTGGATGCAAGTTGCCTCCCACCAGGCGACCTTGCAATCAAAACAAGTTATTGCACCGACTTGCAATTAGTCCCCAAATGTGAAATGTTTTGTAGTTGCAAGGAGGTTGCTCTCATATTTTTACTCTTATGTCAGTGAGAAGTCCTTGCATTTCTCAGAATTTCTTCTGAGTTCTGGCAGCCCTTTCCTACAGAATAAACAGTCAGTTTCTGGAACATTTCTGGACCTCACAGCCCAGATGCTAGTTTCAGTCATTATGCAAATGTACTGTTTATAAGGTTGGGGAGACCTGCAGGTGGCTGAGACTGAAGAAGTCACTTGGAGGAGTGACAAAACGTTTCTATTGACCATGTTTTGGGCCTTTATAGTTTGCTGGTGTTTTAACATCCTTTTTTGAGTTCGCAGCCTCTCTCAGCACATATGTTCCCAACATCCTTTGCCTCATCCCTGTGTCAATAAGATTTCCTTCCACTTGTCCTGCACTCCAGCTTCTCTCACCGGTGGCTTAGAAATTATGATTGCCTGTTGTACTGTGACTTTGCCAGCCACTGCCTTTCAGTCACCTACACACACTTCTATTTTAGCATCAGGTCCCTTGCCTCCTTTGCTTTGTCTGTCTATACCCCACAGTTTTCTGCTTCCTCTTGCTCTTCACCTCATTCCTCCATTCACTTCAGTGCTCTTTACAATATGTCGGTGCAGATCTACCTCACCTTTAATATTTCAATATAATGTCGATGAAGGCTGGTGTAGGACCCAGGGGATAGAATGACGGAAGTCTCTTCTGACTTTCTCTCCATTTCTGGGTCTCAAGTAAAGACAAGAGGCCAAACAAATAAACACATCTAGTAATTATTGCAGACAACATAGAGGAGTGATTACAAAAAATTATGCAGTCTTCCACTTGAGTAGTTAAGGAAACTAAAAAGTAACAAATGCATAAAAATGTGATCTGCAACTTCAGTAAAGTCATATCCACAGTGATTAGAATGCTAAATTAATGTATAACAAAAACGTTGTACTTACTATCAAATCTTTTGCAACAATATAATGGAATTGGTCAGTGGCTCTAGCACTTGCAGAGCTCAGCAATTTTAATATTTACAATTACATGTGTGTAACATTTATGACCCTATGAATAAATAAACCCTAATGATGTTCCAGTTTTCAAAATAATACTGACCATATGGAATCTTTTTCATTAGGTATATTAACACAAAGACGTTTGTGGTTCCCAGATGATAAATTTGTATAACTGAGTAGATGCCCCAACTAAACCTGCACAACCGCGAGCTGCTTGGCTGATTGGTTCAGAATAAAATGTCGAGATATAATGGAAGGTCATTGAATATGGTACAAACATACATATTTTAGAGGCTAATTTCTAATGACTGCTAATGCCCTTGGTAAAAATTCTCCATCACTTTGGTTTATGCCAAAAAACAAATCTAATGGCATTCCCATCCACCTCAGTCATCTTGTGCATACCCCCTATTTAATAAGTCTAGCCTGCTAATAAGCTAACCTAAATATAAGTCAACAGAGAAAACAATATAGCTTGTAAACATCAGCGTGTTAAGCTGGTTTTAAAGTCCTGTAAATGTGTCTGTACACGTACACGATTCCGTTTGTACAGATGAGGGAGAGGGGTATTCACCCACCCCAGACACACCAATGCACAGCTTGGACTGCGCACAAGTGGAAGTGGATGATCTAAGCAACCATCATTGGAGTTCACCAGAGCAGAAGAACCACAAAAAAAACTTCAGAGATTAAAAAACACAGCATGAAGACCACAGAGAGTCGTTGCAGTGAACATTTTTCATTGTTTTTAACACTCGGTTTGACTTCAGCTCTTTGTATGTTAGAACGTCACTTTTCTCTGCAGCTGGCTGACAGACCAACAACAGTATAAGCAACAGTGGTCCACAGACTGAGTGTAGCACATGCTGTGTACACTGCCTCTATCTGACAACAGAGCTCACTGTAGAAAGACAGGCCATCCCTGGATTGGAGCAGACAGCGAATGTGCTACCGCTGCTTGACCATAACACCAGCTTTAGCCTGATCATTGCTAGCATGTTAGCTTGCTAATGTGACATTCAGTCAAAACATCACAGAGTTGCTAACATGGTTGAAAACATCATTCATCATTGACCAGGAATATAGGTGAAGAAATCCAGATAACTGTTCACATCAAACAAAAATGACAAAACTCATAGCAATTATTGAACCTTCTAGATTTTCGAAGTTTCCCAAATGGAACAGAAAAGCATTAGGCATTAGGGCAGCATTCTCCATTTTCCTCTCAAAAACCTCCATATTTTACATATCTATGAATAAATGCCAATTATGAAGCAAAACTGATATTTGTCAGGCTTATTTGAGGCATCTTCGAGCTAAACGTGGTTACATTTTATTGAGGACCATCCTGATAATACAGAATATCTACAATAGATGACTAAGCACCATGACTAAAGAGTATATTTTTCTTTTCCATCATTATCATCCATCAACTTGTGTCTTTAATAGGTTAGTGTAAAAATCATATCAGGATTTTAACTTATTTTCTTAGTAGATTTGCTAGCAGTAGAGTATAGTATTATGACCAGATTTCCAGAATTCCTCTATAAGGATTGAGTTGGTTTGCAGTTACCATTAGGACACAATATCCTTACAGAGATGCAGAAGATGTATGCATATGTCTATGTACAAGAGATAAAGGGAAATAGAGAGAAAGGCAGTATATTTGAGTGAGACAGTTCTTCAGTGTCCAATATTAGAGCATGGCCCGGGGATGGTTAGTGCTACGGCCTTTGAATTCCTAATCCAGAAGACAAGAGGTGCAGATTAATCATGGAGGGAATCTATTTTAGCAACAGGTCAGGTATGTTTGGTAGGCATTAGCAGGGTGTAGAGTGTTAATACACAAGGCCAAAGTAACTGTGATCGCTTTAGCAGATGTCCTTCCGTAGGTTTGGAGTATTAAAGGCAAACAAACAATATTGTTCACGAGAAATTTATTTGTGTTTTTCAGCCTTAGTGTTTACTGTTCATAATTCTTAATGCCACATAAGAGCTGCATAAAGTGACTGCATCAGCATTTCTTGATACCATTAAAGTACACAGTAGAGTTCAGCTGTTGAAGCATGTGGTGTTTGGTGTTATCGTGCAGCAGATGAAGGGAACTGTGCTGGGTAGGATGTTTACCATTAGCCAGCCCACATGCTGTTAGGACCTTGCAGCTACAGACAGCAACGAGTCTAGAGTCTATGTCTAACTCTGGAGAAGAAAGGCGATACCTCTGTCGCCTTCCCTTCACTTCATTCAGACGTGAGCTTGATCAATGCCTTGGCTCTGTATAGACTGGAAGTGGTGTACTTAGGCGTCACTGCACTCGTTTGTGTAGTCTATCCCGGCAGCTCTCCTAACCCGCACCAGTCCAATCACACTTCTGAGACTTTTAAGTGAAGAGTTAAAAGACTCACTTGTTAGTTATTCTAAGTGGTTGCTCTATCCTTTGTCTTGATTTTTTCCCCCACAATCCATTCAAACAGTATTGTACTTTCTGTTCCACTGTGTGTGACCTCAATGAAAAGATAAACAGCAACTACCTCACCAGCCACAGTCACTCAATTGTTAAGTGATCAAACATCAGGATGACATCATTATGGGCTGAAATATTAGCCGAGCCTTCGCTGCCCAGTCCTACATTCCTGTCACTTTTCCTTGGACTCTGTTTGCATATTCATTGATGGTGTAATCTCCTTGACGTGTACCCAAAGGAATCGGGAGGATAACCTGGAGAGTTCATCT
Organism: Tylochromis polylepis; assembly: GCA_015107715.1. Taxonomy (NCBI): domain Eukaryota; kingdom Metazoa; phylum Chordata; class Actinopteri; order Cichliformes; family Cichlidae; genus Tylochromis; species Tylochromis polylepis. The sequence goes on from VVHJ01025621.1 coordinate 22,092, forward strand.
GTGCCTGTGTTTATCTCGGCCGCTGCATGGGGGGTGGGCGTTAGGGTGCAGTGCAGGTGAGCCAGGGCTCAACTGGGTGTGTGCATACATGATTTATGTAGCTTATACACAGAAAGGGGAGATAGAGACGACCTTCTTTGCAGTCAGAGCCAAAGCTCTTTTCTTACATGTTGGAATGCACTTGATTACTTGCAGGCATGAAAATACTACAGAAAAAAAAGTCACTTTACAACATACAGCTTTAGGTGTTGAGTGTGTTGCCCTTAAAAATGCAGCGAGTGTTTCTTTTTTATAGTCTTGCATTTTTAGCCTGTACTTGAAAGCAGCTCCACTTTGAGAGAAGGTCTGCATTTTTTCTTTTTTATCTTCAGAAATGTTCATTTGTCTGCCACTTTTTGTTGACTGACACAACAGAAAGTCAGTTCATAACCAGTTCATGACCAGTTTTACTTTTGCTTGTAAACCTCAGCTGCCAAGGATGCTAGACATTTTTTTTCATTTGAGGATGTAACATCATCAAGTCAGGAACTATGAAAGCATGAGGTGACTCTGAAGACTGCATTAATAGAGTATGAAGTGCCAGTGTGGAAGTGCAAAGCAAAGTAAAAAAGCTTCAAACATTTGCAATGAATTTGCTTCAGAAAAAAAGGGGGAAAAAATCAACAGGTTCATAAATCACATGGTTTATATGGAAAGTGTTTTATGAGATTTGTTGGAGGACGTCTGCAAGAGCAGAAAAGTAATTATTCTATAGTTGCTTTAGAATACCCTCTAACCAGATTTAATATACTGCACATGAGCTTGTAATGGGGCTGCTGGTGCCCACAGCACTCACATGTGGTTTTACAAAATGAACATGTTTCCCATTGCTCCCTTTGCCCTTTGGTTCACTTTGACAATTCAGCGTAAAATGAACTGGGTGCTTAACTGTGAGCGCTTTCTAATCTGTGGAAAAACGAGACAATGTGTAGCAAAGGTTGCATTCAGCTGTTTTGTTTGAAACCTTGCTCATAAGTTCAGTTGTTATGATTGATTCTGTGTTTTCAGTGGCATACAGGTCACTGCAAAACATTCTGAACCTGTCGCCTCACAGGCTTTAATACTCCTTTGTGTCTCTAAGCAAATGCGTTGTAAAGTACAGTGGCTTGCAAAAGTATTCGGCCCCCTTGAACTTTTCCACATTTTGTCACATTACAGCCACAAACATGAATCAATTTTATTGGAATTCCACGTGAAAGACCAATACAAAGTGGTGTACACGTGAGAAGTGGAACGAAAATCATACATGATTCCAAATATTTTTTACAAATAAATAACTGCAAAGTGGGGTGTGCATAATTATTCAGCCCCCTTTGGTCTGAGTGCAGTCAGTTGCCCATAGACATTGCCTGATGAGTGCTAATGACTAAATAGAGTGTACCTGTGTGTAATCTAATGTCAGTACAAATACAGCTGCTCTGTGACGGCCTCAGAGGTTGTCTAAGAGAATATTGGGAGC
>VVHJ01025628.1:0-18322 GCA_015107715.1 Tylochromis polylepis
TTGTTGAGAAAAGTGCGCGCACACACACACACACACACACACACACACACACACACACACACACACACACACACACACACACACACACACACACACACACACACACACAGTTCTTTCAGCACTGCACTTTAAGATACAGCAAAGGGTGAAGGGTGAAGTTCAGCCCATGCACAGCAGATTGTTTTTGCTGGCCCGAGGTCTGTTACTCACTCATCAGCTATGGAGCTAATGTCTGCTTTTTGTAGGTTTTCTACATGAGGGAGACACTCTCAGGTGCCAAGAGAAACATGACCTAAATAGGTTCCACTTGGAGTAGAAAATTACATTATTTGTGTATACTGGGATAAGAGTGGTGCATAATTGCAAATGGGGCCCTAATCAGAATGGGAGTGTTGGGAAACTCATCGGGATACTGAGCTGGAGAGAAACACAAAGTTTTGAGCGGAGAGAGATGGGTTCATGTAGTCTACGGTGATATGGCTGATGAAGCAGAAGGCTGGAACATAAACTGACAATCGTCACCAGTCTGTACACAACCATAATAGAGGGTTTGTTACATAAGGTGTTTTCCCTACAGTGACCCCTGAATATGCATAATGAGGGCTGAGTGGCTTCAAGCCTAAATCTCACTTTAGCCAGTGAGTTGTCTTTCTCATGACACGGATTAGTGAAGGTTGTATTCAGACTCTATATTTTAAGCTACTGTTTGCAAAGAATGTTTTGGATTATGGAAGAATGATGTATGACAGCAGGAACAGGAATAAGAATAATGTGTAGTTATTATATTTAAAAACCATAATCGATCTGATCTTAATCTGAGCTCACAAATCAGACGTTGGAGATCAAAAATGTAGATTAAATTGAATCAAACTGAAAGTACAACTAAAATATCGGGAACGTAGAAAATAAGATATTGAAATATCATAAATTTGTAAAAAATCTGTACATTCTCTTCACTATTATAAAAAAATAATGATTAAACAGTATAAAAGCCTACATTTGCTTTTGCATCATTATTCTTTAAGGACTTAACTGCAGATTCATCAGCTGTAAAGAAAACATTCACATATTTTTAGCTTAAAAAAAAATGCAAAATCATTACCCATCTGGCTTGTTTATACATATATAAGAAACAGTGCTTTAGATTGTGTCATGTGCTATGTGTACCACTGTGTATAGCACCCCCTCTTCTTTTAACAACAGTCTATAAATGTCTGGGAAGCAAGGAGAACAGCTGCTGGACTTTTGGGAGAGTAATGTTATCCCATTTTTGTCTGACATACAATTCTATCTGCTCAACAGTCCTGGGTCTTCTTCCTCATATTTTTCATGTCATAATGCACCAAATGTTTTCAGCTGGTGAAACTGCAGACAGGCCCGTTCAGCACTTGGTCTCTTCTACTATGAAGCCATGCTGATGTAATAGATTTAGTATGCGGTTTAGCATGGTCTTGCTAAAATATGCAAGGCATCCCTTAAAAAAAACCTCATCTGGATGGGTGCATGTGCTGCTCTAAAACCTGTAGAACCTTTCAGCATTGATGGTGCCTTTCCAGATGTGCAAGCCGACAATTTCATCGCTGCTAATTCACCCCTATACCATCAGAGATGCTGATTTTTTAACTGAGCACTGACAACAAACTGAATGCGCCTTCTCCATGCTCTCCAAAAACAATTTCAAATTTCAATTTCCGACCACAGAACAGTCCATTTTAAACAAGCTTTAGCCCATAGAACACCGCAGTGTTTCTGGATCATTTTCTCATATGGTTTTTTCTATGCATCACAGAGCTTTAACCTGTATTTGTGGAAGGCACGGCAAAATGTGTTCAAAGACAGTGATTTCTAGAACTGTTTATGAACCCATGCAGTGATTTCCATCATAGAATCATACCTCTTTTTTAATGCTGTACTGCCTTAAATTGAATTAATGCCAGTGCTCCACAATTTTGTGATGTAGCTTTTTTTGCAGACTGATGAACCTCTACCCATCTTTAATTTTAAGAACGTCTGCCTCTCTAAGATCCCCTTTTTATACCCAAAAGTATTGCTGATGAGTTTCAAAATGTTCCTCCAGCTGTTACTGTTTAGTACCATTTACTTTTCCAGCCTTTCGCAATTGGGTTTGTACTTCCATACCAACTGGTACTCCCTTCTTTATCAACGAGACGGGACAGAGCTATCACAGCAGCTGCACTAGTCACCATACTCACTATGTAGTTTTTGCTGTGCCGTGTCATGTCTTGCATGTGTAATGCTTGTGGGCATCCTTCCCTCATCCTTCACTTCTTAAAGAATTACAACCTACACAGTTTAGTATTGCAGTACTTCCACTGTCCCCTTTGTTACACTATTAGAAAAACTTACTGCATATTACATTATGTGTATGTGCATGCAGTTCAGTTGGAAACAAGTGTCTGAGGGCTGATCTTTATTGCAGCTTTCAGTGTTGTAACAATGCAGAAGTATAGGAACAATTGTAAAAAAGGAGACATTCTGCAGAAAACTCTAAAAAAAGAAAAATGATGCTGAGGTTTATTCTGAGCTGTTATAGCTATCATTTCAAAGCCCACCAAGTCCAGTATGCTTCCAGCATCAGTGTAAATGAATAAAGGGCTGTGATGATGTCACAACTGGCACATGTGACAACTGTTGCGGTGACCTCAAACGAGGCTTAAGGAACATTTAAGACTGGTGATTAATTTTACTAGTTAATATGCTAGTAGGTAGTCAAATCCATGCACCACAATGCATTACAATTTTAAGCTGATTATACAGTATTTGCCATCTTAATCTGCAATACAAGCTGCACGATCCTCCAAACAGTGTTTAGCGGATAAAAAAAAAAGTACAATATTTCTCGTTAAATTGTAATTAAGAACACATAAAGCAGGATGATGTCAAACTATTCAAGCTCAAGGACCTCAGAATTGTGCCAGTATTTGGTAGCACTTCCCTGTTACGACTGTAAGCACTGAGAAGAGAGTGACAAAGTATTGTATTGATCCCTAACGGTGAACACCTTGATTGAAATGAACCTAAAACATTCATCACCACTGAGACACAAAGACACCAATACATCACTAAAAGCACCCACACTACCTTTAATCTAATTATCCCACCACAGGGATCACCGAGAATGATTATTCACCACTGAGTTTGCACATAATAAAAGCAAATAAACCCCACTGACTATCAGTGGTATTTACAGCAGGGGAAACGATATACCTTCCCAGTAATGGAGCGGAAAAGTAGCTGATGCTGCTGCTGCCAAACACACCACACAACAAGAGGCGTTCTGGCCCCGTTAACACAGGGAAACATATTTCTGTCAGCACTCCATCAATATTTATGTTAGAAAGGCCAAGTAAGAAAAAGGCAGCAGTTAAAGCAATCGGCAGCAATGTGTTCTTGTGTCTGAGTCCTGTTGCCACAGCATTACATCAAAAACATTAACTGTAACATGCAAACAGAGGAGTTCATGCGCACGCCCATGGCACGAAGCAGGCCAGCACTAAGGCAGCAAAGATGGGAAAAGGACAGAGGGTTGAAGCAACGTCTTATATAAAAAAAAATATATTTTTTTTTAAATGCACAAAAGCCAGTGTTGCTACTTTAATTTATCACTGCAATTATGATTCAGCATCTGTTCCTCTTAGCGTGTAAACAGCTAGTGCTCGGGGAGCGGCTGGACGGCCAACCTCTAGAGACGGGCCGCGGAGTGCTCTGAGGTGTTGGCACCGTGCCAAGCCAATTTTGCCCTGTCCTTTCAGATCCTTATCAGGGGCGGCAATAACAAAAGGTAAATCACAGCCCCTATGAGTGAGTGAGAGATTGAGAGGAAGGGTTTCAGTGTGTGTGTGTGTGTGTGTGTGTGTGTGTGTGTGTGTGTGTGTGTGTGTGTGTGTTTCCGCGCGCATATCTTACATCTGTTCCTGTGGCTGTGCTGCATGAGTAAACACATGCATATTCTGACAAAACTCCTCATGCATCAGCATATTTGTATGTGGATTTCGACTGTGTTGGCTTAGTTGGGCTCTGACTGTGTACATGTGGGTCAGTGCAACAGGGCAGTCAACAGCTAATCAGACATTACATCATATTCCCAATGCACTCCCCTCTCCTCTGTGCACACCTTGTGAGCAGGCAGCAGTCGTGAAGGAGGGTTTCTTCCACGTAGATGCCTCGGTCTTCCTGTGTGGTCACGATGTGCCCATTATGACGCCACAGCAGCTCTACTGATGCGTCCAAGTAGGAAGCGGTGCACTGCAGGGGTAGGCGGTCACCGTGGAAAACAAGCTGCCTCCGGGAGGGGATGAGCTGAAACAGGGGCATCTCCAAAGGTCCATCTGGAAAACGAAGAAGATTTAAAGTAGGATGGTGAGCTTGTAAAGCTTCCTTTACCTTCTTTGAGACACGGAAAAAAGCCAGAATTGAGATTTTCAGGGAATGGAAGTTCTACAGACTCAGCATCACATATGTGGATTCAAATCAGGCATCAGGTCTTTCCACACATTCCACCACACGCACAAGCATTCTTCTCAGGAAAACCACACACACGCACACACAGCAGGAGCTGATAAAGGAGAACGGCCAAGAGTGCTCCTCTGGACTCTCCTTGACACCTAAAATTTTCACATAGGAAGCTGACCATAACGCCAGCAGCTGGCCAGGTCATCAGGCCTTTTTGCCAAAGATAAAAGGCTACAACTGGGAGGAGATTAGAAGCCATAGGAGTGTTTAGTCTAGTGCCAGAATACAGACCTGATTTTTGAAAAATGACTGATCTAAGCATACTGTTGAAATATGATATACAACACAGTGTAACGTCGCTAATCATACTGAACCCTTGGAGATCAGTGCTGTCTATTTTGCAGGGCATGGAATGGTGCCTTGACAGCTCAGTGTTCTACACTGGGAATTCTCTCAGAGCTTGAAACATTTTTTTTTAAAGTAAAATGTAAATATAAACATAAAGTAATGATTAGGAAATCAAGATATTTCATTTTTATTCACGTTCCTTGCACATGCTCCAAAGAGCAATATAAGCAGGCACTTTGCCTGCATTGTGTCTTTTGTAATAAGTTATGTATGTTGAAAGCACCAGATAATTCAATTTGTGGCTCATAAACCCTTTTTATTGCTCGATGAATTGGTTTGAAAGAGGAAAACAGTGAAAGATCCATGTTGGGTGGTAGCAAAAGGTCTAAGTTCACAAGCTGACATTTCCCTTGAGTAGCTAGCAATATTACTTATTGTAACATAGAACCCACAGGGCAATCACAGCTATTAACACAAGCAGAGCCTTGACCTCAGCTTTCTACATAAATAGTTTGTAATCATAGGTGTATAATTAAAAGTGACATGCTTTCGAGAGTGACTTTAAAAACTGGTCACTAATATTTCCTCCTCCACAGTGACATCTCAGTGCAATTGCTTGATGACCCTGTTAGATTGTCGAGACTCTATGACAGTAGTGGCAGATGAGGCTTTGCCATCTCCTCTGCATGATACACAGCAGAAACAGCATCGGGGCCATTGACTGTTGACTAGTCTGGTGCTGACACTGTTGAAACAACACTTTGTGCCAAGGATCAGAGTGTGGCTGCTTTGCTTTGCCCACTGGACGGACACTGTCAGAGCAAAATGTAATTGTTGGCTGTGGGTTTGGGAGTGTGTGTAGGACAACCAAAGGAACTCAGAGACAGGGACAGAGACATAATTATATGTGCAAGAACTAGGGGCATATGTACTGTAGCCGAGTCTGTGAAAAACTAACTTCACAAGGCAAGTGCCAATTAACTTTTCATTCAAGACTACAACTGGTAGATTCTCTTTGCCAGCATAAAAATTACTTGTTTGACAGCGCTCATTGGATTGACCAATACTCAGAAAAACTGGAAAGTCCAAGAACCTTACTGAAGAAGGAAAATTGTAGATTTACAAGTTGGGAAGGTCTCTTGGAGCCATTTCTAAACAACTGCAGATTGTCAATTCTCAGGTAAGTACAAGTCATTCAGATATGCCAAGATCTGGAAGATGACTCTAACTGTCACCCTCAGATGAGAGAAAATTGGTTAGGATGTTCAGGAACAACCCAGGATCCACCAAGGCACAAGCCTGCCATGAAATGAAGAGCCAAAGGTAAAAACTGAGTTAGTATGATTCTAATCAGCTTGAAAGTTTATATTCATTCTTCAACCCAGGCTAATCCATAGTGCTGATAGTGTTCCATTATGTGTTTTATGTCCAGGTATATTTTTACTGCACTGGCAGTTTGTTGGGATCATTGCCATGCTATATAATGAAGCCATTGCCAATCTGACAATTTCCAGATGATACTCCATGGTGCACCAAAATCTGATGGGACTTTTCTGCGTTCATAACTCCATCAGTTTCAACACCATCAACTGGCTGAAATGTAGCCATCACCCATCACCTAGCTTCCACCATGTTTTACAGATTGCTGTAGACACTCACTGTTGTACCGCTCTTCTTGACCTGCTCTCTTAAAAAGACCATGGCACGGCTTAGTTTGGCAAAGTTGCATCTAAACAATACACACGAATTATGGAACAATGTTTTTTGGTGCGATGACACCAAGATGGAACTCTGTGGACATACTGCACAGAACCACGTTTGGTAAAAGCCAAGTCATTGAGCCAATCATGAACTCCTCTGTATACCAAAGTATTCTAGAGTCAAATGTGACGCCTGAAAAACAAAAGATTCAAGGTGTTGCAATGGTAAAGTCCAGACCTCAAATTCTACTCGACTGAAATGCTGTAGTGGGATTTTACTGCAACTTGAAAGCTTACCAAGAGCCTAAACAACAAAATGGTGATTCTTCTTAGCTTTCTCATGTTTGATTTTAATAAGCACTTTTATATTTATATTAAAGCCTTCTAGCCTTTAGTAGAAGTTAATGTAGAAGTCACTTAAAATGTGAATGTCCAAGTCAAAGGGAGTGAGCAAGACAACAGGGGCTTCAGCTGTTTTGTGTCAGCAGCAGTTGTGTCCTGGTTCGAGTCATTCAGAGCTCTTGCTGCTGCATCATTCAAATGCAAATTCAATTCATCAATTTAAGAAATCATCCATCCATCCATTTTCTTAACTGCTTATCCAATTCATGGTCGCGGAGGGGCCTGGAGCCTATCTCAACTGTCAGTCCACAAGAGGAGGGGTACACCCTGGACAGGTCACCAGACCATCACACAGCTATTTGAGCAATCATTTTAATTTATTTTTAATATATTAGTCAAAAGCAATTTTTAAAGTATAGACTAACCTCCATATCCCCCATTTGCTATGGATCGGTGCCCGTCTAGAGGATTTATTTCCTTTACTGCTACATTTACTTTATTCATGCACAGCTGAATTAGATTTGAATCCACACTAAAAATAAAACAAAATAAAACAAGCAGATATTCTCAAACTTATACACGTACTGTCTGTTTGTATAGTAACTTCATTATCCCTTTCTCAAAGCAACTGGTTTTAAAAGAGGTGCATGACAGAACTTCAAAGACTTGCATGACAGACTATCTTGAAGTATATTTCATGATATTTTTACATCATTAAATTATTGGAGTCACACTACAGGCTAAGAGACGTAGTGCTGCACCTGAAATTCAATTTAATGACATGATACCCGTGCAGTTGCACTACTGTGTCATCACGTAATAAAAACTGCTAAAGAAAGCAGGGTCTTGTTGGGCAGTGTATAACATGCTGCGTTAGTTTTGCACTTCATGTCTGGGCTATTGTGCTCCTCCTACCAGCGTTAAAGAACCAGGAGTCCATCAAACAGACAGCCCTGACCCCAACACAGGAAGCACCTGATCTCCTAAGGAAGCCGCGTGCACTCTTCCGTTCCCCCTCATTTGCAGGCAGCACCCGACCTGTATCACTGGAGGGACGAGGGCTTGTTGCTGGAATGTGTGGTGTAAACATCTGCAACCCATCAGGCAGGAGCCGTTGGAGAGAGAAACAAATTCATCTCCAGTGACAAATTTTCATAAAAACAATGAGGGGATAATCTCACTTTAAGCATACTTCTGGTTCCATGTTTGAATTTTATTATATTCCAGGCCATCATTTTTCTTGATAACAAGAATGTGGTATCAGGTGCTGAGTGATATTCATGTACTCGGATGTACATTGTTGGAAAACATTCCCTTACAAACTGTAGCCATATGAAAATAGCAATCATCAAATGACATTTAAAATATGACTCTAACAGCACTACACAAGTTAATGGATAAGGTACTGTAAGATAGAGTTGTACCGTGGACAAGTGTATGGAGCCAAGCATGCCTGAGAGCAGGACTTTATCATTGTAATCCCATGATGGATGCTTTAGGGCCTAAACGCAGTGCCTTCTATCCTGCCACTGGATTCCACTCATGGCTCTTTGTTCACCGACTATGCAGAATTACCCTGTAATTGGTTTGGCTTGTTCTACGTAAATGAAAAACACATACAGTTAGGATCACATAGAATTACTCCAGAATGTCTGCATTGCAGTGTCTGGATGGAACTGCAAAAATGCAAACTGTAGGGTAGAGATATGTATTCTGCACATGGGCTACATACATTTTTTTTTTTCTGCAAACTGTTTCACATCGTGCATACAGTGCATCTCAATGTAATGTCCCTTTGCATTATATATACACATGCACACAGACATACACCAGCACTAAACAATGATTTTTCTCATTCCAGTGCAATATCCCCTGTTCGAGCCAGATGTAAGGAGAAGAGGAGGATGATTCTATCACATATGAGATACAATTCCCCCGTGGACAGCAGCACGGAGCAGGGAGATAGAGGAATGGAAGGAAGACAGAGGGAGGCAGGGGGAAGCTGCCTGTCTGTAACCAGTCTTTCAGGAAAGAAAGCAGAAAGTAAAGGCTCGTGGATTTCTCTTCGCTGTTGTTAACAGCTTCCAGTCAGTAAAGAGAGCATTTTTATCTGCTTAAAGAACTCACTTCGATGCACCCACTGCTGATAGACAACATATCTGTCTTAATCTTTTAGCCTTTAGACTCATATTTGGTCTTTAAAAGTCCAACGTGAATGCCAAAATGACTTTTCCACAAATTTAGCAAGTTCCCCAGACAAAATCTTCAACTCCAGCAGCATGCAGTGCAATCTGTTTTCTCTATGTTGACATTTTTGCACTTTGCAGTTCCAGTTACACTATAGCCTTCAACCACTGGCTTCAAACAGTGAATAGCAGGTTTTTCTAAAGGTCCTTTGGCATCAGTGTATGAGTCAGGAAAAAGAATAGAGCATTTATTATTACCTGAGGAGAGGAGAATCTTGTAGCTCCTTCCTCCTGTTAGGGATACCAACACCAGATTTACAGATGAACAAGCGGTGCCTAACAGGCCAAAGACCACACAAAAACACCTTTATGAGGCAATCTTTGCCTGCAATTTTCTGTCGAGCAAATTTGCATTAAATCACTGGCTCATGTTAAGCTTGTCAAACAGTTCACAGTAGGTGGAGCGATAACAGCGTAGGGGGAAACCTATCATCCAAATAGCTCTACTTAATCATGTTTTCATGGGCGAAACACTTGAAAATGCAGCGTTCGTGACATTAGAGTTTCTTGTTATGAGAAGTCACCAGAAGCAACCCTCAAAATGTAAAACTGATGTTAGTTTGTTTCTCATTATCAGAATACGCTAAAATGCTTATAAGACTCCCTTTATTGGCTGAAAATCCTGCAACTAATTCTTTTATATTGATATTTATTTATTCATTCGGTCATCACATACTACACAGAACGTGCAAAACAATTTATATAGGAATCACAGCTATATTACAAATAGTGACTGAACATATGTATAGATGCCTGGCCTATGTTCTTATCATTAAAGCTGCCCTGTGTTCCATGTAGAAAAAGAAATAACGAAATAACAACAATAACAAACAGAAAGACAGCAACAATACTGTCACAAGCAAACCACCAAAATATATTTTAGCATTCTTTTAAACACCAAAATCATTTTTATACTGATTTTTATACTGTCAAGATCATTCCACAGTTTAACCCCAACAACAGAAATATGTCTTTTTTTCAGTCTTTTTCTTTGCTTTTTTGTAGTGAAATTACAAAAATCCCTCTAATTGTATTTACTCTCCTGTAGTGAAAAGAAACTTTATACACAGTTTGGGAGTGACTTTTTTCTTTAGATTTTGCTTTAAACATCTTTTATAGTAAAACAAATCATTAAATTTCATAATATGGGACTTTCAAAACAGTGGCTCAGTGACCCACATTGCTTTTCTTTGGTAGCATAGCTGTTGAGCCCTACCATGTTTATGAAGACGCAGTGAGACTAAAAGTGGACTTCAAATCAGAATAGCAGAGTGTAGTCTGGACTGTAGATACCAAAGAAAAAACAAATGTATTTTATTAATGTTACCTTTATTTGTCCAGCATTATTTAAGCAAACTTGTTTCACTTCTGTGTCTGCACATCTGTTGTTGCCCTTTCTGGTCTTTGTTTCACAGTGTGTGCAGGCAGACGTGGAAAGGGGAGGGCAGGGGAGACCAGCAACACAGCAGTAGTCTGCCATCATGGTGATGGGCTCAACAGGTAGCTCACAGCATAGCATGGCCACTCAGAGTATTTACAATGCTATCTTGAGTGAACGCTTGTCGCCACTTTGATTGTAGTGTTCAGAACATTTCTGGTTGTAAATTTGAAGGTAGGCAGAGGTTTCTTTTCAGATTATGGTGCTCCAGCGCCACATCCAAGTGCCTTTTGTTATGTGGCACATCACACTTTAGTTCATTTGCAAGTACTAAAAAAATCTGATAACTCTTGTCCATAAGAAACTGAGCTATATGCGGTTGCTGCTTTGACTTTAAAATTATCGATAATGAAACTGTGTCCCGCTGATGAAAATAATACATTTCACACATTTTCTCCCCCGTAAACATCTGTCAGACAGTCAATTACAAAACTCAGAGACCTGCTGGCATTCATTCTGGCCTTGGACTGAAAGACTAATTTACGCCTGGGATGACAGGTGGACTCAATTAATTGAGAAATTAACAAAAGTGCTAATTAAATGGAGCATTATTTGGGGACTGTGGGATATGATTTTGAGGGGACAAATTCAGTGCCACAACTAATGCGGGAGACTGCTGACTCACAGTTTTATTTACATTAAATGAAACACTGCAGCACTCTCCAGTTGGAAAATGAAGTACACTTAGAATTTACATAATATTTTCACTAAATGCTTCACTTTTTTAAGTTACGAAAAAACGATGCTAAATTGTGAGTCACATGGTACAACAATTTGACAATGTCAGGTGTTTGAATAAAACATTATACTCATACAGCCATAATTTGTGCTGTTATGTCACTTCTGCCACAAAACTTAACCTCACTGCAGATTCTTTGTCTCACCATCTGTGCTCAAGCTGCTAAAATATGTGTAGCGTTAATAAACGTAAAAAATATAAATGTATGTGTGTTTAAATATAAATGCCTTATTATTACTTTAAAGTAGTTCTATATTAATTTCTAGCTCCGTAACTTTATTCTTGGACTCCACAATAGTAACTCCTTAAAAGTTTAAACTAATTCTTTTTTACTTTATACTGGGCCTTAGTGTCCCATTAGTCTGTTCTCTGTCAGAAACAAGACATTTACATATTTATTTCTTCATTTTATTTCTTTATGCTTTATTTAGCTCCTCTCCCTGTAAGGTTGTAATTGTTTTAAGTCAACTTTCAGCCAAAGCTGTGTGCATGAGATGGCCATATTAAAGACAACTCCTCATTTTCATCATAGATATCCAAGAGTAGGAAAAAAAAAACTATATGAACTGGGGCGTAGTGAGGTGTTGCAAACAGAAAACCACAAAAACCACATGACATTAACTTGTCATGTGGTTTGTGACAGTTATGAGGTTCCAGCCACACAGGCCTCGAGACTGGTCAACCAGCATCTGGGAACCGCCAGTCCCGAGGGAAAAATGTCCATTCCCAACTGGTTGGTGAGTGGTTTCTGAATGTTGACAGAAATCACTGGGAAACTGATTGCTAAAGCTCCAGTCACAAGGTTCTAGCGAGTCGACAGTAGCACTCTCTTTGCAATTTCACCTAGTGACTGCCAGCAACCTCCAGGGACCACTGCAACCAGTCAAATAATACGCAGATTTCAACTGGCGGCAACCAGTTGTTGTCCATCCTTTCATCCATCCATCCATCTCTTCCGCTTATCCTCATAAGGGTCATGGGGGGCTGGAGCCTATCCCAGCTACTAGTGGCTGTATCATGTCAAATACATTGTGAAGGAAACCGCAACAGAGCAGTCTGTAGTCTGAGGTTTTGGCTCACAGGGATTACTTGTACATACAATTATCTCATTATGTGAAGCTTTGGCCATGTTTAATATGAGCATACACTGTTTTGACCTATATAAATAACAGGTTAGTGTGTAGTGTCATTTTATTTTGTAAGCTAAAAACTTTCACGGTCAAGTTCTTTTGTTGTAAATATCCCCGAGATTTACACCAGTTTTAGGAGACAGTAAATGCCAGCCACCACCAGTGGCTAAATCCTTACCACATTTGAGCTGCGGGTCGCGTAGGTTGCGAAACTCCAGGCCGTGGAGGTAGGTAGGGAAAATGCAGACCGTGTCATTACCGATCTTTACGGAGTTGCTTTTAGCCCAGGTGAGCAGCCACTTCAGCTGACAGTCACAGAACAAAGTCTCGGTGCTGAAGTGCCTGGTGAGAATACAGCATACTGTTACAACCCATGCGCCTGTGTTTGGACTTTATTCATCCAACAAGTAATTGATGTAATAACAGGAAAAATGGGTCTAGCTCATGAGACTGATGATAATTTCATCCCATTTCTGAATGGCAGTTGCTGAGTGAATGTATTATGGTCACTCACTGGCAAGACTTCCAACCTACTGTGTGTGCTGCATAGCTATTATTAATGTCATTTTCTTCCTATAACAAGCCAACTGCAGTGAAACAGCCAGTAACTCACTTTTATCACTGCATGGATGCTCTTAACTACAACGAACAAGTGACCCAACCACTGAAAACTGAATGGATCACGCCATTATACTGTACACATGTATGTTTCCCTTACAGTACTCTGAGAGCAGCTAGGTGTGTGAAGAGTCCCGTGGTCAGAGTGGAGAAGATGTTCCCAGATAAATTCCTGTTCGTGGGAAAAACACACACACACACACACACACACACACAGATCACTCCTCACATACAAAAAGGCTTTACTACTGTTTTTTTTTTCATACATTACTGAAACCATATCAAACATACCCTCTACAGATTTGGTGTTTACGAAGCATAAAAGGGGCGCAAGACATGTTTCCAATTTTAGGGGATTACTCACAATTTCGAGAGGTTACCCAGATCGAGAAACATTTCTGGGGAAAGGCAGCCAATCCTGTTGTTGGACAGATCCCTATATGAAGAAAAAGGCAAAGAGAAACACGCCTCTGGTCATATGGTGAATTTTGCTGATATTATTGTGTCGAATGATTGGGAACAGGAGCCAACTGGAAAGCAATATGTCTGTTTTCATGGCTGCTTGAACAGAGAAGTTAAACAGCTGTGAAGCCTATTCAACTTCCTGGAATATTTGTCCTGACCTTTTACTCGTCACATAACCATTGTTGGCACATAGAGCACGAAATGCACAAACATGTGCAAACGCATTGGGCTTCCATGTGCTAGTGGCTGAGCGCTGTCGCGTCCGTGGCTCCGTGCCCTCACACTCTGTAATTAAAGAGCTGCTTTGCTGGAGCAGCTGTGGGAAAATAAGCAGAGCACTCGAATAATCACCAGTTGGGGAGCACTTAAATTAGCACGCCGCTGCTCTCCGAGCCTTGCGCACACACGCGCCCCGAATCAGCGCGGCTAACTCACTGTTTGCATCCCTGCCAGCCCAGATCCCACTAACGATCAGGCTGCAATCATGTCACTCTTTCCCTAAGCCTATATGTAGAAAGGATGAGGGTAATCATTGAGAGAATTACCCAAAGAGAATAAATCAACGAAAACCACAAACAAAGGAAAGCTAAACTTTGATACTGTGTTTGCTTTTGAATATTTGCCTTCCAATTAAGTCTGTAAAACATTTGAAATGTTGATGTAACTTTAATAGAGGCATAACTTTAATCGAAAAATTGAAAATAAGAAGAAGTAATTTGACGTAAGCACAATGCCATTTTTAACACTAGTAAGGCAGTAACACTCAAAGTTTTCAAAATTGCTATGTAATTTTTATACACAGAACGTTTGCTCACGGGCAATAAAATACACCCTGTCAACTACAGTCTTACAGGCATTGTAAAAAGAAAGTACACCTTCTGACTAAGTACACTCCATGATTTAGTAGCTTCAGTAGCAGTAACCACCTTTAGCAGCAACAAAGTGAAGTAATCATTCTCTGTGTGACTTTATCAGTCTCTCACAGCGTTGTGGAGGAAATTTTGGCCCACTCTTCTTTAACAATGTTGCTTCAGTTTTACAGGCCATCATTTATACATGGCTTAAGGTCATGACACAGCATGTCAAGGCTGAGATATGGATTCTGACCAGGCCATTGCAAAACCTTGATTCTTTGCTTTTTCAGCCATTCTGTTGTAGATTTGCTGGTGTGCAGCGCTTTAGCTGTCATATAGATGACCTCACATTTGACTCCAGAATACTTTGGTATTCAGAGGAATTCGTGGTCAACTCAAAGACTGCAAGGTGCCAGCCGAGGTCCTGTGGCTGCAAAACAAGCCCAAATCATCACCCCTCCACCACTGTGCTTGACATTTGGTATGTGGTGCTTGTGCTGATATGTGCGTTTGGTTTTCAACAACTGTGGTACTGTGGTTTATGGCCAAAAATCTCCACTTTGGTCTTGTCTGTCCAAAGGACTTGTGGTTTGTTCAGCTGCAACTTTGCAAACTTAAGTCGTGTTGCTATGTTCTTTTTAGAGAGAACAGGCTTTCTCATGTCAGCCCTTCCAAACAAGTCATACTTGTTCAGTCCTTTTGAATGAATGAATTTTAGCATTTAGCATGCTAACTGAAGTCTGTAGAGTCTGAGATGTACTTGGAAATGGCCTGACGGGCAGTAACAGCTGCTTCTTTCAGATCATTGCTGATGTCTTTTCTCCTTGGCATTGTGTTAACACACACCTTCAGCAAACTGCATTTATACAGGTTCTCACACTTACACATGATCAATTAATCCAAAGCATTTGATTATCAACACTTAGCTGCTATTTACCCTCTTAATTCCTATGGATGCAGTAAGGGTGTTATGTCGTGTTGTTGATGATCTGAGGTTGCATTTTAAGACCTGGTAAGGTCCTAAAACCAGCCAGTGGCAGTTAGCATGCCAGCAGAGTGCCGGGGCTCACAAGCTCAGTCAATCCCATAATCCTCATCCTCATCTCGAGGGGTTGCAGCAGTCCAGTTGAGAGTGTTCCAATGGCACATAGTGTTAGCAAACTGTAGCTACATTATCCCGTGAAGCTGACTGCTCTCGGAGTCAATTTGCTAACTTGCAGCTTTTCTGTTCTTACCCTAACTCTGTGTCCCGAGTTAGCTTTGCTCAGGCACAGAAAGTTTGCGAATGTCTGAAAGAGTACTTGCAGGCCTTTTGCCTAAGTTAAACACTTCAGTCCACTCTTCAACTCTGTACTTTAAAACACTCTTTCTCATTGTCTCTAAAGCCAAAGGACTCTCCCCACGTCCCCTGGAGAAGGCTATTACAAGGCTTCATCATACTTACAGTCTCCTCAGTGCTAGCAGACCACGGAAAGCCCCAGGCTCCACTGTACTTATCAAATTATTCTTCAGGTCCCTGGAGAAAAGAGACACAGAAAAAGAGTCAGATAGGAGTCTATCTCTCTAACTATCTATGGATGTTTAGGAATTATTTCTGAGATTCAATTTCCTTAGTTCAAAATATCTGACCATATAAGCCAGCACCATCCTGCAAAACATGTTTCTTTCACAATGTGCACACAGCAGAGTCCAGTTCACCGTATAATAGCTTGCTTGCAGTTGGAACTGAAGCAAAGAATAGTGGTTTTTTTTTAAGCTTTCAAGAAGAACTAAACAGCCCAGGGATTTAAAATGGAAAAAAACCCTAATTAAATATTTGAGCCATTTGTAAATTTATATTAGATTTTCTATTTTACATTGACATCTAATTGAGACAGTATTTGTGGGTTAACTAGCACCTGTTAGCTGGATGACACAGACAATTTCCTGCATGCTGGAGACCCAGACCACATCCAGCCAAGAGACAAAAACACACATGTTGCGGTTACAGCCAAGGACTTCTAACCCACCCCCTCTGCCTACCCCAAAACCTCGGATGATGCTAAAATTGGATTCAAGAAAAATCTCCTCTCCGGTTTTCTCAGATGGCCAAAGAAAACTTCCTGAAATTGTGTCCCTGGTTTCCTTTGACTCTGAACTGTATGTCCAGTGTGATGAGAATGAGATGAAGGGTAGTGCCTTTTTCCAAATGTGAGCAACAACAAAGCTCAACTAAAACTTTAGCAAATTATCAGTCAGGTCAACTCAGGTTCAGCCAGAAGAAACTAAATAAAACCAAAAGGACACAGTAATCATCCCAAAGTGAAAATAAAAGTAATGCTTCAGCTCTTTCTATTTGACATATGGGACAGTTTTGGAGCAAAAAGCTCAGAATGGATTTGCAAGATTTATAGGAGCCATTCAATAATGCAGATTTCCCCTTAGAGGTTGAAGGCGTTGATGGCTATATCCCTACTGTTAGTGGACTTTAAAGAAAACCTTTAGTTGTGGCTGTTTTACAGTAACTGGTGTTAATTCAGTTGATTTAAAGCATTAGTTACTCACACTGACGACAAGCCATCATTAGGAGCAGAAAAACGAGTCTCATTTAGGGTTAATGATCTGTGTCTTGTTGTTTGGTCCATGCTAAAAAACACTCCCACACACAAACACACACACACGGTTGGTCTGTACTCTTAAGACTTTGTAACAAGTTCTCCAAGCGGGCTTTCATCCAATTGTTATATGCAAAAATATATGCTCTCCATTATATGAGTGAACATGTGTGCTTCACACATCTCATAATCTGAGCATGCTAGCTTTGTATGCCTCTTACTCAGACTCACTAATGAGACTTTGTGTGGACATCCTCCAGGATTCGTTATTCACACAGGAAGGGGCTGCCACGCTCTAGGAAGAATACTGAAGTTGCTTTCCTGACTGACTAACCTCCTGGTCCAACAGGGTCAGCCAACGGCTAGCTCTCATCTCCGCTCTCATCCTAAGTTATCTTTGATTATGTATGATAGTCTACAAAAGAGCCGGTGGAGGCCTGAGGTCAAAAGGTCATCCACTGTGCTTGTGGCACCTCCTTTTATCCCAAACAGTCGTGCAGCTCACTGCTCTA
Organism: Tylochromis polylepis; assembly: GCA_015107715.1. Classification (NCBI taxonomy): domain Eukaryota; kingdom Metazoa; phylum Chordata; class Actinopteri; order Cichliformes; family Cichlidae; genus Tylochromis; species Tylochromis polylepis. The sequence continues at coordinate 17,460 of VVHJ01025628.1, forward strand.
CCGCCTCTGAATTTGCTGAACATTCAAAACGTTCCACCTTATCGACTGAGTGCCCTACCAAAGGGCAGAGATCACTGTTGTGTGTGTGAGTCTACACACAGTAAATGTGTTACTTTGCAAGTGTTATTGGGAAATGTGAAATCGCACAAAACACCACACAAAGCAGGTTTGGAGCCAGTGAACTCTTATAGTGGAGGAAGATTTCATGAGAGGATCTCTTCATAATCCCAACACTGATTAAATATACATACCATCATATACCATCTTATATACTATATATTATAGTATAATATATACTCTTATGCCACTGGAACGACTCTTACTGTAAAAACTGCATATTTCAGAGCTAATTTGTAGTGTTAAACACAAAAATACATTTTAAATCATGCTTGTATCAATTATATACTTCTGAATAGAGGGTAATTTTATTGCATTTGGATTCAGTTTGACGGCATTATGACTTTTCAAGTGTCTAATTTTCTAATTCAATAGTGCACTTTGGTCTTCTTATCATATTGTCACTAAAACTAAATATGATATTACCACCTGCATAGTTTCTCAATTAACCTGGCATCACGTGATGATGTGGACAAGTTAAACATTTTGCCCATTCTCACCAGCTACCTAACTAGCTAATTGGTGCAAAGCATTCCTGCTGTTGTTTTAATAACCCATTAACTTACCGAGTGAAATTATAACTACAGTGGCTTGCAAAAGTATTCGGCCCCCTTGAACTTTTCCAGATTTTGTCACATTACAGCCACAAACATGAATCAATGTTATTGGAATTCCACGTGAAAGACCAATACAAAGTGGTGTACACGTGAGAAGTGGAACGAAAATCATACATGATTCCAAACATT
>VVHJ01025632.1:0-10014 GCA_015107715.1 Tylochromis polylepis
CCACCAGATCTCAGTAGCAGCATATGAATTATCCATCCATCCATCCATCTTCTCCCGCTTATCCGGGGCCAGGTCGCGGGGGCAGCAGCCTAAGCAGAGAAGCCCAGACCTCCCTCTCCCCAGCCACCTCCTCTAGCTTATCCGGGGGAACACCGAGGCGTTCTCAGGCCAGCCGAGAGATATAATCTCTCCAGCGTGTCCTGGGTCTGCCCCGGGGCCTCCTCCCGGTGGGACATGCCCGGAACACCTCACCCAGGAGGCGCCCAGGAGGCATCCTGGTCAGATGCCCGAACCACCTCAACTGGCTCCTTTCGATGTGGAGGAGCAGCGGCTCTACTCTGAGCCGAACCTCTCTTCGGAGGAAGCCCATCTGTGATCTCGTTCTTTCGGTCACTACCCACAGCTCGTGACCATAGGTGAGGGTAGAGACGTAGATCGACCGGTAAATTGAGAGCTTCGCTCTCTTGTAAACGTCTGCATCATAAATCCATCCTACATTTTTCCCGCAGTGCTGCTGCTCCCCTGGGTGTCGGCTGACGCAGGAGGAATCAAAGTCAAAAAGATCACGTTATCCCAGTGAAAACACTTAGATCAACTCGTTTTTTTGAAATGGAAGTAGTTGTAGAAAAACTGTAAAAATAAAAGGATCCCGCTCAGCATGTCATTGCACTGTCAGCCTCGGTTATATAACTACTTGAGCTGACTGAAGATGGTGACGGGGCCTGAGGTAGAATGTGGGGTTTATGCACTGACATCTGAATAGGCCATTACAAAACAACAATTGCAGAATATAAGCAGCTTAGTATAAGACGAGGCTTCAGGCGGAACAAGGCTGAGATGGAAAACAAGCGGCAAATAGTAAAGAAGCAAAACTCAATATTTAAATTAACAGTTTTAATATTCCAGATCTACTGTCAAAGACTGTAAATAAAAGATAGTTGTAGCCACCCTGATGTCCCACCTGCCATCCTGCAGTCTTGAGACCGGACATGTGAGCAAGGCGTAAATATGACTGACGAACCGAGCGAATCTCCCTGAGAACTCAAGTGCTAGACATTCAACATTCAGATTCACCACACTGGCAACCTGCTGGGTGTACACTTAATTTAAAGCTCTTATTAACTACTTTTAAACCTCACATGGGTTTGCTGCTACCTACATGATAGATTTGTTCACTGCAAAAGGAAATAAATGAAATAAGAAGTTTTCTGTTAGAGCCAGACAGCTGTTGAACTCTTTACTAGAGGAACTGAGGTTAGCAATCAAAACAGCACAGCGCTTTATATTCCTACTATTGAGTCATCATTTTATGGATTTATTAGTGTATTCTACCTGCCATAATATCCACTGTTTGATCAGGTTTGTCTATTTCTTATTTGTGTTGCTGTGTTTGTGTTTTTAGTTCCTGTAAGCAGTAAGGTCATTTTTTCACGCTCTTCTGGCAACCACACACGTCACCCCCTGCTGGCCGTTTGTACAAATGCAGATTTAAAACAATACCATAAAACAACCCCCATCTTTTATATACAGTCTTTGGTTCTGAGTGAATTTTGACCTTCAAAGCGGTTAAATAATTTCTCCACAAGGTCCGGTTAAGGACTTGGGCTTACAGCTGTTTCATGAGTGTCCTAATCAGAGAGTTTGTCCAGTAGAGAGGTGAATAATCAACCTAGACCTGGACCCGACTTTGCTTTGTGAACCGCTGTGTCCATGATTAGGAATGAAAAGTACGTCTCAAGCGAGGCACAAATAAAAACTCGCACTCTCATGTTTTAATTCCCCTGTAATAGGCTGTTATCTCTCCCTCTGCAGATTTACTTATCAGCAAACAAAGCATTAACATTTTATTCTTGCAGAGTGAAGCAGAGCCGCTCCGAAAACATACACACCAAATAAACCATTACTGCCTGTTGGCTTAATGAACAATGAAGCCCTCCAAGATCTCTATTTACACCGCAGATAAAACTAAATTCTTAATACGAATAGAATCTCTGCTTTTCAATGAGTCGCCTTTCAAAAAAAGGCCTCCACTTAAATATATGTCGACAAAGCATCTTTCCAAGAGAGATTAATGGGAGAATCACAACATGATGAAGGAGGTTTTCTACACTGATGCAAGGTGAAGGCAAGGGCAAATAAATGAAAGGTGATATTAAAGTGCTGCAGTGACTTCTAAAACAAACTGAATTGTCATTTGGTGGTGCAAAGTATGGAGTAAATCTGGGTTTAGCATTGGTTTTCTGCCATTTTTGTTCAGATATTCACAGGAAACCATGACGATGAACCTCTGTGTGGCACGAGAACGAATCTCTGGTGAACATCACGGCAATTACGGTCCATCCTCTGGGGACCACAAAGACCTTCACAATAAGGGCGACAGCGGCACAGTGAACTTACAGCAATAATGAATCTCAGAGATTGTATAGCAAAGATGGACATAATCCCCGTGACTCTGCATTTTGAGGCCTCCAACTTAGCATTTTATCTGTTTTTTTTTTTTTATTGAAGTCACAAATAACCACGTTTGGATGAGAGGGTGGAGCACTAAGTTTGCGCAAGCTCGGTTATCAAACTCCATCCATCAACTACACAGACCTCCAAATGCACCTGTAATCATTTTTAAGGAAACAGGAATAATACAATACTAGAATTTCATTCACGAAAACTAAAGCACAGACTTCTGGAACAAGTTTTTAGATAATTCAACTAAATTTCTCCAAAAGGCACCAACAGCACAAACACGGTCCACGGTTCAGTGACTTCAGTCAGCTATCGGCCAATCAAAGCAGCCGCTCCTCTAACTCCAGCATACACGCGGAAGATTCTACTGAAGTGACCTAAAGAAGCTGAAGTCGAGCTCAGCAAACAGCGAGCAGCTGCAGGAGCTGGGGTCAAATCAAAAATTTGTTTTATTGAACAGTTTCTGATGCAAAAGAGAATACTGCTAATAGACAGCACACTATTGGGCCCCAAATCCTCGTCGTCAGCTGTGAGAGGTAAACCCCCGCTCAGCACAGCCACACGCCTGTGGGGGCGTGACCTGCCCGGTCAGCCAATGAAATGTGGCCTCCGTCTTTGGTCTGTGACGAGCCAATGCTGTGTGGATTGTGACTGAATGATTGATTGTATTTATTGTAATCAGAAGTCTAATCATATATGAACGCAGTACTAGCGGTTATTTATCTACTCGCATTGATACCGAACCACTAAAGAACATGTTTAAGCTAAAAATTCATAGAAAACAAAGAAGGAAAGATAAAATAAATCTGTTATTCTAGAAGGTTTGATATTTTAGGAGGTACAAGTAAAAGACTTCAGCCTGGTTATCCTTGCAGCAGGCTGTAAACGGGTTTATTTCTGCCGTTCAGTTGGATATTTTAATGTGGTTTACTCACTTCTAGAGCCTCAAGTGGCCATGAGAGGAACTGCAGTTTTCAGCGCTTCATGTTTGAGCTGCTCGGTCTCTCTGTGCTGACCTGTCTCAGCTCTTTGGTTTTTGTTATCCTGATGAAGAAACTGCGGTTTTAAGAGCTTCTGAGGCACACTTTCCATTATTTTCCAATTAATTACGAAGATTATTTCTAGATTTATCTGTGCCGACTTGAATTGATGGAAATGAATTGTTAGTTGCTGCCTCCTGTGTACAGAATTTCATGGAAATCCATCGAATAGTTGTTGTGAGTTTCAGTCTGGCGTTGCCATCCCTACAGCCATGCTGCTAGCGTAGCTAAAAATAATCAGGCAACAGAGAGACCCGTCACTGAGCTCTCAGTCCAACAGAAACGATCACAGATCTGACAGAGACGCCTGCATCCTCAGACAAATCACAACAAATGCAGCTGGACACAAGTAGCTGAATTATCAACTTAACCAATCAGCTTAAACCATCACAAAAAAACCCTCTAACTTCTTTATCTTAATATTTCTTTGCCCTGTTCCCCACTCGGTATCAGTGTTTGCCCCTTTACCTGCTCTTCGTTCTTTGCTCACAGCCATCATTTGATTTCCTCTCAGGGATTCAGAGAGTTCATCTTGTCTTATCGCAGGACAGCGATCTAATTTATGTCCACTCATTCATTACAAGGTGGTATGACAGAAAAATAGAAATCAATATCACAACACTATTATATCCAGCGTCATTAATCTTAACGACAGCCCCGAGGAGCGACTCCAGTGCAGCGGGGCGGTTTGGAGGTCTATTTCAGGAGAAATCATTTGGCTGGCTCGCTTCGTCCAGCATCGTTGCCCTCTGCTCCCTCTGAAGCAGGATGAATCATGGCTGTGTGTGTGTGTGTGTGTGTGTGTGTGAAGGAAGATGAATCCAAATAACAAAAGAAGAAATGTCAGATAAGTAAAGCAGTCTTTAAAAGCATGCTTTTTCTGACCAGTGCTGAGAAAAAAGTGGCGTTCAAAGAAAGTTCAGAGTGATTTCTGACTCCATTTTTCTCCTGATGATTTAAAAAAAAAAGAGCTGGAGAGGTCTTCTACAATTTTCTACTCTCACTGGATATTACTCAGCCTGTACTCCAAAACGAAGACGACCACAGAGGCGAGGAAGGGAGTGACTACACCATCCGAGGGGCATTTCAAACATTAGCACATAATCCGTTCCTCCTCTGCCTTTTTAGTTTTCATCTTCACTTTTCTTTTGCCTCACCTCGTGGCCGGGCGAGGGCTGGTTCTGTTGGAGGAGTGTTCCTGTTAAAGGGGACTTCTTCGTCCCCACAGTCGATAAGTGCTTCTCATCTGATTTCTGGGATTCTCTTTGTTATAGTGGAGAGAGTTTACTTTACAATACATGTTGATGGGAGCTGCCACTGTTTAACTGAACTGAATTAATAGAACGGGGAATAAATTTGCAATGGCTTGTAAATATAATGGACAATGAAAGCAACGAAGTTTTTCTTGCATACTTTTATTGCTTTAAATTTAAAAAAAAAAAAGCTTCTGTGGAACATTTAAGACATAAGAGAATTTAAAAAATGATCCATGAGCATCGTATTTTTTAATTTAATAATCTGCGCTCTCCAACTTCCATACGGTTACGTGTCACACAGACCCCCGTCACTACGAATCACTTTCAGCGTATTTTATTTGGGGTTATTAAACCTCAGCTTCATGTGATCAGCACTTACACTGAAAGCAACATTTACTTTACATACATCACAACTCTCATGCTCCATACATTTTCTAATAAAAAACATAAAGTGTGTATTTCTGTCATCTCTGTTATTTATACTGTTAGTCGTTTGGAGGCTCCTGGGGTAAAAAGTTCCCGCTGGGTGTGAAACTGTATCCGGCACCAAACTGCAGTCTCTGTGTTTTTAGCTGTGCAACGAGCCTCTGAGCAGATGCTGCGGTTTGCATTTTTTGTTTGGAAATTCATGGCAGGTGAGCATTTATCATCTTTTAGCCAGTTAATTATTCACCACTATGCACCTACTGTTATGTGCCAGCCCTTCAAACAAGAACAGATATCATTCGTGAAACCCTAATAGGCTCTTTTCATGTTTTATTAACAATCTGACACACAGGATTGGTGACATGACGAGTGAACAGATTGATGAACGGCCTCCTGCTGGTTAAAGGAGCTGTCTGGAGACAAAACAAAACTGCGAGCTGAGCGCTGAGGGAGTCGAGGTCAACACGTCACTATCGCCGCACACGACAAGCAGCTCGGAGGACAAAGGTCAGAGAAGGCGACTCTTCACAGAAACAAACGTACAAGTGAGCTCAGGAAGAGACGTTTCTCTTCTTCTGGGTAGACAGTTGTTTAACTTATCCAGCTCACCACTGAGTGTGGCCATGGCAACCACAGCACTTCCTGTAGTTTTCAAATAAGCTCAAAAGAGATGAGTGTTTGCTATCCAACCAGCATGAAAATTAAACAACCGGCAGCTGAAGAACAGGATTTGGAAAAAACCGGGCGCTGAAGGCGAACTGGACTTTGCCTTACTTCCTGTCGTATAGCTCCTGCTCCAGTGGTGGGTGTTCACATTAAACATGATCAAAGCTGCCAATAATGAGGCCAATGTGTGTGAGCCAAAAGCTCCTCTAAACACTAAGGCAGCTCCCAGCACAAGCTCCGTGCTGCTGATCATATCAGGGACCCGTGGTCTCAATGACATCACACAGGTTCAAGAGTGGAAAGGCCTCTTGGACAGAATAGACTGCCTAAAAGATGGACTTAGACACTGTATGCTCACGGAGAAGCGTACCCTGCTTGGTCCTTCTGGACTCTAATGGGACCACATTTAACAAAATCAACACCACGCTTTATTCTATTAGCGCTTAAACCCGCGACTGAGACAACAGACGTCAGTAAAGCTCTTACTGCGCAGAGGATCAGATGAGAAGTAGGTTCATCTAATCAGAAACAATGTAGCTGCTTTTTACAACCAGAGAAGCTGCCCCCTGCTGGTTATTAAAAATAATACAGCCATAATGTGCACTTTTTCAGACCTTTGTGTATTATTCATCCTTTACACACAGTCTATAAAGCCCAGACATTTGTTATACAGGCATAATTTGGAACTTTTGCCATTTTTACTATGAATTTCCACCATGGGAACAGCATTTATATGGCAGAAAACCAAAATGGAAAAGCAGAATATGTCCCTTTTAATAAGAATTCATCATCAAAACAACCAAAGGTAACAGCGTTTAGTTTATTTTCCACAGCAACCACTCCAAATGTCATCTGAATTTGATTCAGAGTGTATTCAATACATCTCGCCCAGTGCTTCTAATGGCAGGGGCGGGTTCAGAAAGCCCTCGACATGTTGCTGTGAACCGTTTTTGTTCAGCTGGGTGGAGATCAGGTGACAGAAGGCCACTTCACATGACTCACGTCTACTTTCATACCTATTGTGTTCGTCTCCTCACGTTTCCTCCCGCTGTGGAGCGTGATGGTGAATATGCTAGACTTAAAATGGAAACGCTCCACAGGATGACAGGTTGTCATGTCTTTTTGCTCTAGTGGTGCTTTTTTTTTTTTGGCATCGCTCGGTGTTGTTGACGTGTGCTGGCCACTTTGTCGACTGATCCTGGCTGCTGCTAAAAATAACTACTCTCTCTGTCTTCTGTTCACAAGTGGCACTGTTGCCAAAACACTACCTGCATCTATTCAGCAGAGTCACTGCGGGTCACCGGCTGCGCACGCTGCTGCCGCTGCCTGCTGCAGGAAGCGACTAGACGCCACCGACTGATGGCTGAGCCTCAAAACAAGCCTCTGTTTGTGCAGATGAAGGGCGTTGGCCAGAACGAAGAAGAGGATGGGTAGGAAAGAGGAAGGAAGAGGAGGAGGAGGCCAGAGATTCAAAAGCACCAACAAGGAAAAAAACAGGGAGAAGGAGCGCAGGTTTAGGGAGAGGAAAGAGACTCGGGGATGTGGCTGGATTTTACAAGGACAGGGATGAGAAGAAAAAACAAGAGGAGGAGAAAGGGAGTAGTATGGCAGGAGGTTAAAGAAGGATGATGATGATGATGAGGGAGGGGCAAAGAAAAGGCAGAATAGAGGTAGGACAGGACGAATAAGGAGGAGGGGCATGAAGAAGAGGTTGTTGCCTAAAGCTTTAGATGATGAGAAGGAAAAAAAGAGGACGTTAACAAGGAGGATGTGGTGAGAGGACTGTAAATGAAAGGAAAGGCAGAGAGGAAGGAGGAGGAGGAGGCAACATAAAGAGGAAGACGGTGGCTTGGTGGCAAGAAAGACGTGAAGAAGAAAAGAAGATGCTGGAGGGAAAATGGAGGACAGATAATGAGGGATGAGGAGACGAAAAAGTGGACATGCTTAGAGGAGGTAGAGATGATGGACTGGAGCGCGCTTTGATGTAACTATGATCTACGCTGGAAGTGGTTTATTCCACTTCCATCTCTGTGCTTATTTATTTATTTTGTGATAAAATGATATCTGCTCGAGAGATGGCTTGCAGTTGCTAGGAGCTTTTTTCACACCTTTGAAATTCTTTTTATTGCTGTGAATTCCCCCCAAAAACCTACACAGCTGCTGAAGTTCAGGTCAGGCATCGGCTTCACGTTTCAGCCACGCACGCTGCCATGGCGTCTCGTGTGGATATGAATGACGTGGAGTTGTTTAACAGCAGCATCGAAATAAAGCTCCAGGGAGACGGTTTCACTCTCTGAAAGGTTCCCGCTTGGAAGTGATCTTTTGTGAAGGTTCAGGAACTTTTGGGTCGGGATTACATCACTAAATGCATTTTTATTTAGCGCGCTGATCCGTGACACAAAAACCTTCTTTATATACCGCCAGTTCACCTTATATGGCAGGGTAAAAATCCAACAACATCAAAAAGGGAGCACCTCGACAATCATACACCTCCTGAGCAACACAAGGCAACAGTAGGAAGAAAGAACTCCCTTTTAACCTGGAGCAGAACCAGTCATCTGCTGGCAGCTGAGGGGAAAGAAAACAGGAAATAGAAGAGCACGGCGAGACGAGGATAACGGTTTGAAACTCAATCTTAAAGGCAGGTCTTGTCTCTTGAATCCAAAGGAATCGGGTCTCTACTCTGATATAGAGGAAATGATGTCATAAAACAGTTGCCATCACTTTAACTAACCCAGTTCATTGCTTTGCAGTCACACTGATATCAGTTTTTTGATACGTAAAGACTCACACATACACAGAAACCGGTCAATGACCCCGACTGCTTGTGGTTGATGGGGAAAACGGACTACTCCCCAGCCAGCTGGACAGTGGTTTACAGCTGTCACAGGGTGGTCGCAGAGAAGGTGCTGTACCAAAAAACTCCTTGCGATGTCTTCGGTTGCCACTACTATAGTTTGAGCCATGGCTGACATGGAAGATGGCAACATGTCTGCAAACACTCACTAACTACTCGCTAAGTAGTCGTGCAAAGAGTATGATTTTCTTGGAAAGTTCTCCAGGAACTAAGAGTACTGTGTAGGAATGTGTAATTAGTGATTCATTATGAACGTAAAAGAATTTACTCAGTGCTGACTGGTTGGATGCAGGTGATGTTGTGCTAAGCTGCTAGATGATGGAAACTGCTCACTGCCTGAAAGCACTAATCCTGCCTACACAGCTCTAAATGGCTAAAGCTCACAAAAAAAGAAGAAGCACAAAATAGGTTTCTGTGGTCCAGAAAACATTTCATGTCATGAAATGTTTCACCTCGAAGCTCATTCACTCACTGCAGTTTTGTATCAGGAGAGGGTCTCTGCAAAATCCTCCACTGATTTAACTCCCGATTGGTTGATTCTGTTCATCTGGATGCAACGTTTCTCCCACTGAAAACGCTACGTCCAGATCAACAGAATAAAGCTTTTGGGATTTACTCACCTGGAGGATTGAGCATGCATCAAGACGTCCACTGATTTAAGTTAAGCACAACACATGTTGACCACCAGGGACAAACAGAGACTGCAGCGTGTCGTGCGCTCTGCTGAGAAGCTGATTGGCTGCTGACTCCCATCCCTGCAGGGCCTGTACACCTCCAGGACGCTGGGGCGTGCAGCCCGGATCACAGCTGACCCTTCTCAACCTGGACGCAGCCTGTTTGACCTGCTCCCCTCAGGCAGGAGGCTCCGGTCCATTCGGACCAGAACCTCTCGCCATAAGAACAGTTTCTTCCCCTCTGCTGTTGGACTCATGAACAGAAGACTGTTCCCACCACTTGCTCTGATTCAAACACGTGACCCTGTACTGTGTTCTCTGCACCTGTTCCATTTTTGCACTGATCATCACCTGCATTCAGGTTTATTTCAATCTGCTTAGCACTTTTTATTTTTATTTAAATGTTTGTCTTATCGTATGTCTCGCACAAAGTACCGCAGCAATTTCCTAATGTTGTAAATCTGCTCAACATTTGGCAACAAAACCCTTTCTGAGATTCTGAGATGAGGGTGGGAATGCATGTTTGTGTCTGTGTGTGCCTGTTTGACTATGTCTGTGTGTCAGGTCGGGTCTTAGACTCCACCTCTCTGGGAACATCTCAGGCCCCCCCAGGAGTGGGGGCCCATCTCCCCCCA
>VVHJ01025637.1:0-16631 GCA_015107715.1 Tylochromis polylepis
ACCACTTTGTATTGGTCTTTCACATGGAATTCCAATCAAATTGATTCATGTTTGTGGCTGTAATGTGACAAAATGTGGAAAAGTTCAAGGGGGCCGAATAATTTTGCAAGCCACTGTATCTGTACTTTACATCTTGATCATAGTCACATTACAGGTAGCCTTCACTCTGTAGCTCTGAGTGATTACCAAGTTTGCATTCAGTTACATTTGGTTAATGCTGCTGGAATAATGGACAAACAGTTTCTTGCTGTTGCCCCATAATTGTCCTATTTAGGCTTTCTGTCAGGGCAGGCGGGACGGACTCAGGCTCAGACTGTGAAATACAGTCAAACAGTTCTTTATTAAACAACACCAGGTGCACTATATACAGGTGGGGGGGAGAAGGCCAGGGTTCCAGGGGTCCACAGGGTCAGGGGAAAACAGGATCTCCACACACGCTCCATTCCACTCGCTCTTCACAGAGAATCCCTCGCACACAAAACTCCACGCCAAACTGCCAACGCTCAGGGCTCCAGGGTTCAGGGTACAAGACAGGTCCAGGAAATCTATATACAGAAACGAGTATTACTCCAAAGCAAGCACAAGGACAGACAGATACTTGCAGAGCCAGGCTTTCACTAACGTGAGTTACTCAATATTCCAGCAACGAGTAGCTCAGCACCCCTGCCTTATGAAGAGGCCATCAAACAAAGTGGAGAATCACAGGTGATCAGCTGCAGGTGCGTGGGCCAACGGCGGGAGCTCACGTGAGCTCACGTGAGCGAGAGAGAGAGACAAAAACCAAAACAGAACTATTGTGGCTGCGCTGAGCTGACCGGGCAGGCACAGGGACCACGACATTTTCAAAAGATATTTTTCACTCTAAAAATGGTTGTAATCTTACCAATTAATAAAAACAATCCAAAATAAATCTCTTTGTAGCTGTTGCTTTTTACTATTCTTTACATGTGACTTACAAGAGGATGGTTGGATTAATTTCCTTGACAAGCACTTGTAAGAATCACCCATTAAACTTCAGACAAATTAAAAATGAGAGACATTTGTGTGTCTACAGTATATGTTAGTTTAGGGACATTCAGTAATAACAATCAGCATTAGTATTTAACAATTGATCATTTAGTTCTTTCATCAGTGGAGTAATTTAACACTCAGGCCATCTGTTTCACCATTCAACAACAGCAACAACAAATATTAACTAGCATTAACACTTCAGTAAAATAATGTTGGAAACAAAGCACATTCAGCGCATTCCTCAGAATTAATCCTATGGCAGTGCCAGCTGTATGTTCCATTCTTTCTAATGATGACAGAAGATTCATCCAATGTGCAGCTTTATGTTCACTGCTGTTGGTGGTTACACAAATACAGTGCTGTGCCCACTTTGTATTTCTTCTATTTTTGTGTTCGAATCCTAAAAAATTATGAATCCCAAGTGGGCCTGTGTGAAAGTCTTCACCTTCTCAGTTGCTGAATCCAAAAAACCCTCAGAACTGCATTGCAAAAGGATCTCAGCTAGATCTCTGATCTCAGGCTTGCGTGCATTGAATCTAGCTGAGATCCTTTTGCAATGCAGTTCTGAGGGTTTAAGTGACTATTTACACAATCACTTAATAAATATTCCATTTTAATGAACATGAAGTTGCCTGAAAGGTCTCACCAGTAGCACATGAAATGATATTCATGGGAGAGACAAAGTATAAACAACTGCTAACCTGATAAAACATTAACACAGTTTTATGACCCTCGTAGCTTTGGAGAAAATGTTCTGTGGACTCATGAAAGTTGAACTCTTTTCAAAGACAGGGGCTTATGAAATGTCTGGAGTAAACCAAAAGGCTCTGAATTGCTCAAATAGAATTACATCAAAGTTTTGCAGTGGCCAAGTCAAGATTCAGGGCTGAATCTCATTCACAAGCGGGATCTGAAAAGAGCAGAAACTTTGCAGTGTGGCAACACTAAAGCAGTCCAGGAAAGATCAGTGGGATGAAATTATCAGGTATCAGACTTATCAGAGGTGAGTGGTTGCTGCTAAAGGTAGAACAATGAGTTATGCAATTCTGGGAAGGCAATCATATTTTTCACAATAGTGAATAAAACTCATGTTTACTCAGATTTGGTACAGTTTACTATGAATTACATCCTAACCGGTCATATTCATTGTCTGTACGGCTTCATTTATTTTTATTGTCACATTCATTTAGAACAGCAAATATTCATGTATCATAGGTCTCCACTTAATGTACACCCTCCTACTAATTAGAATGGCAATGCCCTGAAGACAGCCTTTTAAGGTATTAACAAGGATGATATCTTCTTGGTTTGATCTAATATATCACACTACTCACAGTTACATTGTAGACAGGCTAAGGCAGTAACTGCATTGTAACATGATTATTATATGAACAAATAATGGAGGTTTACATTAGGAAAAGCATCTGGCGTAAAACTCTGCCAACTCAAACATGCCGAACTACCCACTGTGGCGACCCTTTGTGAGTAACGGAGCAGCTGAAAGTAGCTTTGTTTTTACCATGTGAGCAAACCCCTATTGTGCACTTGCTTTTGATAAGCTACCTAATGAGATGTTGAGTGTGGAATGACTGATAAATGTTTGACCTCAGAGTGTTGTTTTTGTCACCTTGGGCCATTACAAGAGACATTTGTCATCTAGGTAAAAATCAGAGCTATGATTAACTACATTTATTGCACCCCTGTCCTTGTGCATGTTGTCTTCCAACACAGCTTAATTTATCATTTGCTTTTCTGATAACAATTACTATTATGTTGTAGGCCTTGTGATGGACTGGTAACTTTCCAGGGAGTCCCTTGTCTCTCAACCTGTGACACATGGAGTAGGATCTAACCATGGATACACAGATGAATCTCTGAATAGACAACTGCAAATGTATTGCGCAATAATTTGTGTCTAATAGATTACCAAAAATAAAAAAAGAGAGAAAGAGAGAAATGTATATAGTGTTTAAGCTGTTTACTTGTATTTTTATGTAAATTATAATTACTTATAATAACTTGTACAATCAAAACTTACTGTTCACAGGGAGGCACAAGTACAATCATAATCAATGTTGTTTCACAGGAAGTAGTGCTTAGGTTCAAATCTGCTGTTCATCTGAGGAGGTTGCAAATGTGTAATCTTTCAGTTGTATGTAAAATCATATAGTCTCATATTTCTTATTGTTTTGTTTTTATCTTATATTCATAATAATTCACAAATACCTGTGTAAGATTTCACCAACAGTGTGGGTTGTTCCAAAACTTTTGATTGTCTCTTTCTGCCTTTAGTCAATATTTATCTTCTGTGCTGCACTATGTGTCTATTGCTGGACTAGTGTGTCATTTTGTGACTGATGATGCCCTCCCTCGTACCGCATAGCACATACTCGACAGTGATTTCCCATGATGGCTCCATCAAGTGAAGATGCTGGGGAAAATTGGGAGGAGAAGCAAAGAAAGAGGAGGAGGAGGAGGGGAAGGAAAGTGGACAAGGAAAGGTGGAGACTAGGGTGATTTGAAGGTTGGATGGAGGGAATTAATGACCTCCTGGGACCAGGCTAAAATGCTCCCATCTTCCTAATCTCCTGCTCTATTTTGAGAAGCAGCAGGAGGGATGTCACAGACATAAGGAAGCCACTGACGGATGATCAGACATGAGGGCACTCACAGACCTGATGAATGAACCTCTACATTGGCCAAATGGCTGCACAACTATGGGGGAGACAGGGCTCACAGAAAAGACAAAGGACTTTCCATTACTGGGGGACAACTGCATCTTGGGAATGGCTTTTTGCCATCAAGTAATATTTTAAATTGCTTTTCACAAAAATATAGCGCTAATGCTGTTGATAACCATGAACACAAGCACATAAGCAGCTTTACGTTCTAATTTTACAATGAAAAGACTTCTATCCCAATTTTCTTCTGTAGATATGATATTAGAGATATAGATATAAAATACATAACGTGTATAAATGTTAATGTATGTTTCTGCGCACACAATTCAGATACTTTCAAGGTTTTATACGACTGACAGTGAAATCAAGCAAACAAATAGTTTCCCCCACACAGAGCTGAAAGTCCTATTGAGAATGGATCATTGTCTGGCTGTGTTAGAGCCAAAAGGTAAGATCCTCTATAAGAGCGATAAGGCGGTAGAGCCTCAGTGGAGATAAGTATCTTATCAGGCTGTCGTCTGCCTCCTGAACTCTCAGAGGATATCTGTTGTATTACAGAATGTTAGACAGCCACTGCTACTAGATAAAGTACTCTTCTGTTTTTGTACTTTTCACATTTTTGGGGAAAAAAACCCCCATTCCTTTGACATTGGTTGACTTTATTAGTTTAATCAAAAATTTCTCTCTCAGGCAGAAATCAAAAAAGTGTACACAGTGTCATTTATTGTTGTACTTATCTTTTCCAATATATGCTACATTTTTGGAACTCATAATACATAACACAGGCAGTGAAATATATAATGCTATGTTTCCTCTTGCCAGTTGCATGGAGGCTGTTCAAGCTGCTTCACTGGAGGCTGACATGTGTTGGCATTGCACAGCTTTTTCAGTCCATTACAAACATTTCATTTTTACATAAATATGAATTATACCCTCCTAAATAGATTGTTGAAGTCTTTGTGCTGAATAGGAGACAATGCTGGGCTGATTTGACGCAGCAAAGTCTCCTCAGTCTCTCGGTTCATCCAGTTCACAAACGGGGTCCTCTTTCACTGGTAAGAGCAGTCGATAGACCACTGCTACTCAGATGAGAGCAATTCCATTAAGAGGACCCTCCTCCTTGGGTCTCAGAAAGAGGGCTTATCAGAGGCCAGCAGTGAAGGACACATTGAAGCCATCCATCGTCAACTGAGAGGAGGGAATGAATGCTGCTGACAATCTTTCCACATTCTCTCCTTCCTCCTGTCTTGTCCTCAACAAAGAGAAACGTCATTGCCATCAGCAGCAGCTGGAAAGTAATTTCCCCCTCAAACCCAGCTGTCAGAGTGAAGCAGTAAGGTTTCAGAGACTCTGAAGTTAAATATACAGCTATTGTCAAAAGTTTACATGCATTCATTATGGGCATGAATGTCATGGTAATTTTAGGCTTTTAATGAGTTCTGTTCTTTTTCCAGGGTGGAATGAATTTACAGCATGGATCTTGAGTGAATTAACATAAAACATAAAATTCTGTGCAAAAGATTGAAATTATGTTAGATTTTCTCGAATCCACACACAACCAAAAGTGCAGGCTCAAAATTTTCCATACACCCCCACTAATATTTGGTTAAATGTCTCATAGCAAGTTGCATCTCAATCAGATACTTTTGGTAACCATCAAAAAGCTTCTGGAATAATTCTGACTGGATAGTTGACGACTCTTCCAACCAGTTTAAGTGTACTCTCCCAATTTTGCCAAGAAGAGTGGGCAAGTATCCAGCCAAAATTATGCCAGAAGCTTGTTAATACCTACCAAAAGGATCTAGTCTAGGTGCAACTTGCTAAGAGACATTTAACCAAATATTAGTCGGGGTATGTATATTGGGGCCTGCATGTATACTTTAACCTTGTGAGTGTGTCATTAAAGGGAAAAGAACAGTTTAAAGAAATCATTAAAAGCCCAAAACTACCATGACATTCATGAACATAATTAATGTTTATTGACAACTATATTTCTGAGCTCTTCAAATGTCTTACTCTGCTTTACAGAGTTACATCTACAGTACATTTTTGTTGTTTTGCCATAAAGGTTGATATCAGACCTTTTAAATTTACAAACCCTCTCACAGCCAATTGCATTTAGATATCCTTATTCATTATTATTAAAAATTTGAAATTGTATTTCTAGAAATCTGATTTTCAATATTCACTATTTGCAGTTTGTTTTTTTTCAGTCTCTTGGAAATTGTGGGGCCACTTTGTTGCTAACCTTATCTGTCTGCTTTTTTTCATGCTGGGCAGGTAGTATGCAGTGAATTTGTAGTGATTTCCCCCCCGCTGAAAACAGCAGGAGGGGAGCTGCAGATTTGAGTGATAATTCCAGTTGGATCATTACTACAAAGCAATTCCTTTCACTTTGTCAGTGTTTTCTTTTTAAAACATTTTTATTTGACATGTTGTTCTTTTTATAGAAATAGTAATTTGTGGGACATGACAGATGACCTAGAAAAATATTGCCTTGAAGTTTGTCTCACATGGTGCAAAGTAATCATGTGATAAATCTGATGCTTATGAACAGCATCATTGTCATGCTTTTCTATTCCAGCACTGTACAATGTTACTGGCGCAACAAATCTTATGATAAATGTATTTTAATTAAGGTCTTATGTAAAATTAAACACAGGCAGGCTAAATTAAAACCATAAAAACACAACGCAACAAAAGTGAGTACACATGTAATTTCCAATTAAGGATAATTGCGTGAACATGGCTAGAAAAGAACCTGTAAACACTATACAGCTTCATTTTTTTCTTTTTCTTTCTTTTTTTTTTCTTTTAGTCTGGGCTGTGTCTAATGCCTAATGAGTGCATGTTTTAAAGAATTACCTGGAGTATTTCTGTGAATGCTCAAATACTGCAAAGGAAATTGGATGAAACTGAAAAGAAGCCTGATAAATACAGACAGATAAGTCCAAAATTTATGTTATTGTGTTTATTTATTGATTACATGGGGCATTAACATGACTCACCCAAAGTGACTGCATAATGTAATCTGCAATGTGCAACTTAGATTATTCACGTAAGTATGTGCAGAAAGTATAGGTATGTGATTTTCATACATGGCTTTTCCAGTCTCGAGAAATTTGTGTTTCTTTGCAACAAGTACAAACGTCTTTTGGAAGAAGATAAATTTAACACAATGACCTGACTGACTCCATCCCTGACTAGAAGCCAGTCCTTTGGAGTATTTTTAAAGTAAAACGTAGAAGGCAACCAAACCCCTCCAGCATAGAGCAGCTGAAAAGAATCAGGTTTAAAGAATGGCAGAACATCACTCCGCAGGTTCTTGTGGGACTGGTTTCATCCACGAATAAGGATCCAATTTAAAAAATAAATAAATAAAGGCTAACCTTTATTTATTTATATTATTTACATATTAAGTGAAATCTCACTAACAAAGTGTGCATTCATTTTTGCTGCAGTTAATTCAGAAAATATTCATCTTTTTTTTTAATCTTTGCTAAGAAATTAGCTCAATTACAGTTGATCTTTGTCAAAGAAGGATATATTCACATTAAATGTATAGGAATTATAATGATCTAACATTTTAGCGATATCAACCAGCTCTTCACTCAGTTTTGCTGCATACTGTTTATGTATTTGCTAGACAACAATAGCTAACATTGTCACATCATGTCTGAGAGTAAGTATGGAAACTGATTATTTTTTATCGTGAAATCTTTTTGTCTTCACTGACATTTCACTCTTAGACTGGCATGCATGACTGGTGGTCTCGAGCAAACCTTTAGAAAGCGGCAGTCATGCACATGAGTAATAGCATATGGGCTCTGTCGTGTCCTTGAATCAATTTTCAGGTCTCAACATGACACTTTTCAAATCAGAAGGCTGCACCACTAACACGCCTCTCTTGCTATGGCACGAACAAGTGCCCTGTAACAATTAATGGAAAAAAAATACTCATTTTTACACATCAGTTCTAGTCTTGACTCAAATATATGAATGCTGACTGCAGAGCAGCACATTTCAGACAGAGTCCCATTCTTTTTTTATTTTGTGAATAATGTGATAGCAACCTAAATGCTGGTGGGAAAACACAGTCAGCATTTTTTTTTTCTTCAGCTAATATCCCAAAGAACATCTGCAGGCTTTTCTTGGTTGTGGAACTCTTAGGGAAGGGTGTTATTTTGTAACTGCCATCCAAAATTGTAAAATGATGTGATATTATTGCTGTGGGATCTCCAGCTGTTTTAACATCACCTGACCCTGCAGGTGGTGCCCTCAAGAAAGTTTTTGTGCATCATAACTGTTGTGCCTCAACAAATATTTTGGCATGTACTGCATTCCTTAATTTGCAGTGTCATCCAAACCTCAGATACACGAATTGTTAATCATTTCATTGTTTTTTTCATTGTTTTTTAATCCATATTACATGAAACAGCAAGAAAATGAGAGTTGTGTGCTACCAAGAGCAAGTATTAAAACGGCAGATAAAGAGCATTAACATCCTTAATAAGCCACAGTTTCCATAACAACTGCGACAGCTAAAGCCAGTGAAAAGCTATTGACAGCAGCAAACAACAGATTGGAAAGGTTATGAGGAAAACAGGTGCAAACATATTTAAAAATCGCTGTCACTCTGCCAACATTAATTACACAATAGGCATTGTTTCTCATTCTACAATAAAACTCTGGAAATCAGCCCAATTCCCACAGCCGCCCTACTACCACCCCACCAAATCTTGTGCAGCCAAAGGGAGTAAAGGCAGAATGTTTGACGGATGGAATCGAAACCCTGATCATATTTAATATATTCTGTGTTTAATGACCTGTTTTAAGAGATTTGTATAATTAAGTAAGCATTGGAAGACAACCCAGAAGGAATTAGAGAGTCATCTGTCAGGTTACAATCAGCTGGTTCGCAGAAAAAGTGCAAGAGCCAACGAGTGGACACTAAAATGTTTTTACAACTGCACAGCTATAGCATAATTAGTCTGTCATAACATTTTTACATGCAGGGTTTAGGACTAGGATAAATGTTTGGCCTAAAAAGCAAAACATGGGGGAACTTGGCTTATGAGCCTGAAAACTCTTTTAACACCCACTGAGGTGAGACAAGTTGCATATTCCTGAGGAAATCATAAAATCATCCGGCTGTAATAAGCAGGATGACTTCCAACATCTAAAGCTGCAAATTCTATGACTGAGCAGGTGCTCATGTCCACTTGAAATTACACTGTACTGCTGCTGCCATTTAAAAATTTCTCTCTGATTACTGTAACTCCTGTGCACATCTGCAGATTATAAGGGTTCTCCCAACTTTGACAAGAGTTTAGTGTCTTTTTGATGAACCATAGTCTTGTGACAACAGTATCCTCCCTCTGTCACCATCGTCTCTCTATTAATCCCAGAAAAGGAAGGGAAGGAAGGCGAGCCACTCTAATTATCCTCCAGTCTCCAGCAAGTTATGTTAATAGTCGCTTCCGGCTTAAGTAGGCTATCTATATGCAAAGTCTCTTCTGATGAATTTCTTCATTATTTATTGTTAATGTATCACTGTATCACCATGATGAGGAGAGAAGGATGTTGGTTCTGCACAATATTGCCCTGTAGTGTGAAATACAGAGTTGGCAAAGTGAACTGTAACTCTTAGGTTTTGTGTTAGGAGCTATGTCATTTTTTAAAGAATATACACGGAATAATTTACTTTTTAATATTTAAAAAAAAAAACATAAATTGTGGAATCCCAAAAACTCTATTCTATTCATTTTGATGTAGCATTTTCAGTGGGAGAAACGTTTTGTCACTTATCCAAGTGACTTCTTCAGTCTCAGCTGAATGCAGTGTCTGCATCAAGTGTCCGGCTGTAAAAAAAAAACAAAAAAAAAACAAACGGAAAACAAGAATTTAAAAAAAGAATAAAAATACCTATTGGTACTTTTTAATTTTTACATTCACTTAAATATTATTGTGAAACTGCATGTAATAAAGAATGCCTTTGTCAAAAAATTAAAAAACATTATATAGAAATCTTCCCTCTAGAAATTTTAAAGCACAAAATATTTTGAACTACTTCAGTACAAATGTTGCTTCTCGGAGTGACTTTACCTTCGATGTCTGTCAGCATCTCTCAGAAACCTCAGTTCTCTGACTCAACAGAAAAAAGATCCACATCTTTAATGCGGATACAGTGCCTCTGAATACTCCCTAACACTTATCATGTGTTTCACCTTGAGGTTGCCCTCAGAGGTCTGCCCATTTCCCCTGAAACAGAAGCTGGATTGTGGTGAGCCGAGCACTACTATACCTCTGCGCTCAAGAAGACTGACCTCAATCTAAGGGAGAACTTGATCCACTGGCCATGCACTCTGTTGCCCACCAGGAACTCTTAAGGCCATCGGTGGATGGACATGTGTAGCTCAGTGGGTGTGTGTGGATCTCTGAGTAACCATCTGTGAATGTGTTCTCCTCAAACAGTCAAACACTCACTTTTTTTTCCTTTTTTTTAGTTTAAGCTTTCCTGCTGTGCAAAAGTGAAATTTCATTAAGGCTTTATATCGGCTTCATGTGCCTCAAGGTCGTGGAATACACTGAACACATAAATCTCCTTGTCATCCTACCATTCAAATGAAATCATGAAGACCGCTGACACTGTAGTTACGGTAAAAGGTTTTTCTACCGCTGAGATGATATGCAGTAAGGCGGTGATTGGTGACACACTTATCTCGTTCCAGGTTCGATTACAGTCGTAATGTTTCCTCTCTCCATTAAGTGTATTTGATTTCCCGCTGTGGGGGTAGTTGGCAGGGCAGAGATATGACAGCAGCGTCAGGGCCAAGAGGGCAGCTCTTGCAAGCATTACTTCCACTGATGTGCCTGGAAGCGGGCGAAAAGTGGCAATGCTTATACAATTAGAGTGGAGACTTTGTCAGACCTCATTTTTGAAAGAGGTTTGAGCCGTAGCCCTCAGAGGGTATTATTAATTCACTGCCCTTGCCGTTTTGTGAAGATAGAGGGATTAGACAGCGGTGGATGACAAAATGACATGCGAAGAAGCCCTCCGAAGTACCTTCACTTTGATTACAAGAATAAAATTTCCCATTGGTCAGAAGGAATTATCTTGAAAGCTTGGGTCAAAGGGATAAACCTATATGTGAGCGATAGTTTAAATGTTTATAAGAATTGATCACTGGTAGTCATACAAATGTGATGTTAGCTAAAGCTAGGCTACACCTCATGGAAACACATTTTAAACATAAATCATACATCTATCAAAAACAAAAAAAAAGAATCTCTGAATTGTCTGAATCTTTTTTTATGAAACACTGATAGTTTATTTTGTATGCATATTAATACATAACGGATATTAGATTCCTCAAATGTAAATCTCAGTTTAACTCATTTTAAACTGACATTTCCAATCATTCATTTTCTTGCTTACAGTCTTGTCACCATTTGGGTGGAAGCAGGGCAATCACAGTAATCACTTCAGCCAGCTGCTCTCACACTGAGGAGCAGCCTTGCTGCTGCTCTTGTTGATTGTTGAAGTCCTCTGTCTGTCGTGGAGAGTCACGCCAGCCATCCTGCAAGGATTTGTCTTTCTATATCTTTTTTTTTTCCTTTTACAAAACTCACACCCAAATACACTGGATAAAGATTTTACTTAGTTAGTTTTTATCTGTTCCTTCTTTGTCTATATGGTATTTGAGAAATGCCCAAGCAACAAATACATCAGCCACAAACATGTAGTAAATACTCAGAAATGATTTGTATAAAAATATCACAACCTTTTTAATATTACAAAGAAAATGTGGGATAAATTATGGAGCACTGAGGATGCTGCTGTGAATGAGTGGGTCAACAAAACATTGCTTTTTCTCACCAACAGTCAATGCTAGTTTCCTTTGAAGGGACCATGATTATTCCCTTACTTTAGCTAAGTGGTTACTGAACAATGACAAAGAGCCCCAAACTTTGACAAAATAATAATTCTAGCCTAAAACACAATGTTTAAACACAATCCAGCCTTTAATAATGCAAACAATGATGTCTCAACAGTTGTCATTTGATTTAAATGTCCTTGGATACTCTTTTGGGAATTGCCAAAAAATCTTAAATTGTACCTTACTGGTTTTTGCCTGCCTATGACTGGACGAGGGTTCTTTAATAGTTAGCACTGATATTTGTTTTTAATCCCAAGTCATAATATTATCAGACAGGCAATATCAGACAGTTTACATTAGCTTGGTTTCTACTGTGGTTGTTAATATCATATCAAAAACCTCTTCACATAAATGTTGAGTGGATCCCTATTTTGGTTATTCTTATTTACATGCATGTGGAAAAATGCATCCATGGGAGCCGAATGTGCAACACAAAGTACATTCTGTTAATGGTTTTGTATTATTTCACAGAGCTACATGAGGTTGCAGCTGGCCCGTTCTTATTAAATACTGACATTTTTCAAAGCCACTGGCATCTCACAAGTAACAGTGTGCAATCACGGTAATGTGACAGCAAACAAAAGGACAGAGAATATGAATGTAAACACTGCAGGTTTTAAATATAATAGAGTATTTTTTAGAATTTGTACTAGGCAGAGAGTCAGTACAACAAAACCCACAGCTATGAAATTGCACACTTGGCCATCAGTCAGAGATGTCAAGATCAATTTGCCCTGAGTCTTAAAAATATTGCAGGAAATTTATTGTTATTCCTCTTTGAAACACAAAGCTAATGACTCTTTTACAGCTGATCGTTACAAACCTCAAGCAACAAGTTTGTTTTTGAGTTGATAAATGATGCACAGAAAGAGGGAGAGAGAATAAATTGATTTTTTTGTCAGGCGGAATGAAATAGCACCAAACCCTTCGATTAGCCATATTTAACATGTCAGTTTGCATTGCTGAGGTTTTGGCACCATGTGACAACGATGAGGGAATAAAGAGGCAAAGAGAAAAACAGAAGGGAGGAGACTAAAGGGGAAGTTGGAGAGACAGAAGTGAGTTGAAAGAGATGTGAGATAACTACAGGGAGAGGAAGACAGGAAGCAAAGGAACACGTGATTATCAGGGACATACAAAGACTAGCAGAGACTGAGAGAGACAGTGGAAACTGATGGGAAGATGTATATCTGAAGAACTAATTGATTGCAACTTTTTTCTGGTCTCCCGGTGAAGATTCTGTAGTTGCTTGTCAGTATGATATAATGGATGACGTCTTACTTACTGGAAAATGGTAACTACATTTGTTTCATTGTTTTAAGTCATATATAGTCCTCAATATTAGTAATTTCTTTAAGGATGGGTTTAGATTATGTAAGAGTTGGCCACTATATTCTTTCTTTACACCCTCTTGATGGTGAATTTATTGCTTTGTCTCAACACCAGACCTTCATGTAACCATGCCTCCTTTCATCCCAAAATAAGTAAGATATTCCCTTACTTTAACAATCTGAGACTGCAGAAAGCGCTGCTTAAATTAGTATCTGTCAAATTCAGTACGACTAGTGCCTCACAAACTGTGTAGGAGCAAGGAGCAATCAAAGTCTAACAGATCATTTCTCAAGCACATACATAGATATAGTTCTCATCACTTTCAGTTAGTGGAATATATACAGAAAATATCCTGAATCAAGCAGCTAAGCACAAGTTTGTACATACGCCATGTGTTCATTTGATATGAATTGGGAATTAGATGACAGAAAGAGGCGCCCAGCACTTTGAACAGGTGTGCGTGGGCTTGAGCGGTGCCCAGAGCGTGGAGGCTGCTGAATGAAAGAAGTGTCCAGCTTTCTCTCTGGGTGCTTTGAAGAGGCGGATTTGGCTAGACCAATGGATTTCAACAGGTGTGCTTTGGATAACTGGGAGAGATTTGCATGTTTTACAACAGCTCTGAAAAGGTTGAGTAGCAGTGGTCTTAAAAACTGAGACAGGCACACAAAAAAAATCTCATGCATCAAGTAAATAAGCTAATGTAATTTAGGCAAAGGTAATGAATCAAAGTCATTTATTCTGCTCTAAGCCTTAGCAACAGAAGACATGGGGAGATGGTGGCAGATTAAAGCAACACTGATTAGGAATAAATTGTCTTTGTCACCAAAAAAAAAATTGGTGAATCAATCATAAAGGTACCCTGTTGTATTTTTATACAAAATTCTAAATAAAATACTGTGTCCTGGGATACTTACATGAACATCTGACAAAGAATTTGCATAAAAATTAGAAAAAGCTTCTTGGGTCTTCTCTGCCTTACCACCACATATTTTAAATACAACGAGGGTTTTTACAGACAAAAACATGGATGTGCCATGGGCTCCCCGGTGTCACCTATTGTAGCCAACCTTTACATGGAGGAAGTGGAAAGAAAGGCTCTTGGCTCTTTTAAAGGGACAATACCTAGCCACTGGTACAGATATGTTGATGACACCTGGGTCAAAATAAAAACCCAAGAAGTAGAATCCTTCACTGCTCACATCAACGCTGTGGATAAAAAACAAAGTTCATCAGGGAAGACAGAAAGGACAACAATTTGCCATTCCTAGACTGTGCTGTGCGCATTGAGGAGAATGGAAACCTCAACATTGAAGTTTACCAGAAGCCCACACACATGGACCAGTACCTCCTCTTTGACTCCCACCACCCTCTGCAACACAAACTTGGAGTAATCAGGACCCTACAACACCGGGCAGAAATTGTTCCCTCTAAGCCAGAAGGGAAAAAGAGGGAACACACACATGTAAAGAAAGCCCTTAAAACATGTGGTTATCCTAATTGGGCTTTCATCAAATCAGCAAAGATGCACAGAAAAGAAGGTCGGATACCAACTAGGGAGAATCAGAAGGAGAAATGGAACAATACTGTCATCCCTTATGTAGCAGGTTTATCAGAGGAACTCAGGAGTCTTCTCCAAGCACGACATCCCAGTGTACTTCAGACCCAGCCACACACTCAGACAAAAACTGGTTCATCCCAACGACAAAACTCCAAAACACAAACTTAACAATGCAGTGTATGCTGTACAGTGTAGTGGTAGCTATGGTATTTATTTAGTCTTTGCCTAAGTTTGCCTTTGCCTTTGTTTTCGCTATCAGCCTAAATAAACGGCTCGCTTTTTGTTATACTTCATTTTCTCTCCCGTGTCTGCTTTTGGGTCCACACCTCAAACACCTCGACTGCTCCACCGTGACAGAACAGACCAACCAGCATGGACCCAGCAGACATTTATTTCACTGACTTAGCATCTGGGTTACTCAGCTCCGCAGCCTATGGATCCTCTCCCCAAGCAAAGAAAGGAGTTTGTTCGGGCTCAGGTTTCGCGCAGCTTCCCCGTCGCCGGCAACAGGAATTAGTCAGCTCACTGAGACTCACCTCTTTTCCATACTCACCAGTTATGACATTGCCACAGCAGCGGGAGGATTTCCCGTTTTCTTCCCCGCCAGCATCTCAGACCCAAAGAAGAAAATCCAGGCAGCGTGAGGAATACATCGAGCTGGAACACCGGGATCTCACAGACGTTCAGGCATTTTGTCGGCTGCTGGGAATCAACACTGTGTCTCCACCATGGACAAGCTGCTCTCCCTCACCGTCCCAGTCGGACCTCTCGTCGCCTGCTTCATTTCTGGCAGGCATGTGGGCAGATGACGAGGAGTCCACCACCATGTCACCCTCGGCTCCGGCGGTGTTTGCTTCCCTCGCCACCGCTTCCAAGAAGAAGCGGCGTCTGTGTCGCTGTCCCACCATTCATCAGTTGGAGATGAGTGACAATGTTTTTTTCGCCTCAAGGCCTCCCTGAAACAAAGGAGAGCGAGTGTAGCTCTGAGGTAGCGGTTCATGGGATCAGGTGTGAAAAGACTATTAATGTTTCAGAGGCAGAGACTCTTTGCACTTGTACTGTAGATTCTATGGCTACCCAGTGTCTCACATTGCTAAAGACTATTTATCAGGGGGCCAGCAATGAGGCTGCACCCTCCATCCCTCTGGTAAATAATTTTGAAAATATTGATCATGAACTCACCTTTGGTGTTAAAGATGTAAATATAACTTCTGATCTTGGACACTTTGACTTTAGAAGCAACACACTGCCATTACACGACTGTAAAGTCATGTAATGGCATGTAAAATCTGCCATAGACAATTATTTTCTGGAGCCAAGTTATGAACTCATAGACAATGTTTTCATGGACAATGAGATAGAAAATGTTTTTCGTGTGACTGAATCACTTTTCTCAGAGACAAAGAGCCAGTCCAGGGCCTGTTCATGTACCAAAGAAACCATTTCTAACCATGCTAAGAATGACACGGTGTAAATGACCTCATTAATATTTTGTAAAGTGGGTTATGAGTGGCTATTATTTTGTTGCAGCTTGGATCCAGCTGATGCTTTTATTTTGAAAGTTACAGAGCGACAAGGTGCCGTAAATCAAGTGGCGTAAACCATACAGTAGAAGCGCGAGTTTTAATGCGCAGAGGTAAGGTGTGCTCAATGGTTAATGGACGGGAATGGGGAAAAAACGGCTATTAAGGTGCCATTCTGAGTTGTAAGCAGTTCCTTAGCACCTGGTTGATGAGGGAACAAGGTTGGTAACAAAGTTTGTCCTGTAAATATGTACTTTGTTATTTTTCGGAGCATGTAGCTGCTGACCGCCACTAAGGGTAAAGGCTAAGTTTTCAACCACTAGAGGGTGCTAACGTACCTCGTCATGTTTAGGCAGCAATGCAATGATTTACAAGTTTCACTGTTATATGTTATGTAAGGTAAAGATAATTAATTGGTGATAAATGAATAAGGC
Organism: Tylochromis polylepis; assembly: GCA_015107715.1. Lineage (NCBI taxonomy): Eukaryota > Metazoa > Chordata > Actinopteri > Cichliformes > Cichlidae > Tylochromis > Tylochromis polylepis. The sequence continues at coordinate 16,480 of VVHJ01025637.1, forward strand.
AAAAGGTTAAAGGTAACACACTGTTTGATTTACTAATGGTCTTTTATTCTGTATGTTGTAGCTCTTACGGTGTGTTCACATACACGGCTGTTTAATAAAGGGATTGTGAACCATCAGTTTGAGAGACCATCTTTTCAACCGGGGATGCTACA
>VVHJ01025649.1:1338-11818 GCA_015107715.1 Tylochromis polylepis
AAAAATGGCATTTTAAAAAAAAAAAAAAAAAAAAAAAAAAAAAAAAAGCTTTTGGAAGACTACTTACCTTGTATTTGTTCTGAGCACAAAAATCAATAGGGTAACAGTTTTTATATTTATTTTAAATACTTTTGTAATACAAAAAAAAATGCAATTGCTTGCAATCCCATAATGTAGTGAATGTGTAGCTGAGTAAATTTACTTGTTGGCTAGAGCATTTACCTTTGAAGAATGAATTGTGTTACATTTAATTTTAAAGTCAACATTACAAGAATAGTATTACAACACACAACTATGTACACTGAATTTTCTGCTCAATCAAAGGCCATATTCCCAACAGCTAAACTGTGCAAAAAACTCATTGTTTATTCTGTTGTTTCTGTCCTCTTTAGGTAGATGATCTAAATCCTTCTTCTCCATTTCCTCAACAACCTGCCAAATCCTATCACCTGCCATGTGCCCACATAATCTCTTTCTCACCTGTTCAAGCCCATTAAAATGCTTCTGTAAAGATCTGAATTCACATACATAATGAGTATAAATGACATTTACTCATGAAGCTAAGGTCATACAGAAATAAGATTTCTCAACATTTGTATTAACACATGCTGTGGTGTTTTGCTCTCACATACATCCTGAGGAGATAATCCATTTTATTTTATCTCCAGCCTGCTTCTGTTGCCAATCAATACACTGTGTTGCTGTGAAATTTGTAATGATGTTATTCAGTAATTCTCATTGGTATGATTCACATATGAAAATGTAGCTTGGACTAAGAAAATAGGACAGTTATAAATAACAATATAGTCTCAAATACTCACCAGTGGCTTCTGCCAAGTTGCTCACTCCAATAATGTCAGGGTGTAATCCTCACCACCAAGGAGGATTTCAGGTGCAAAGTAAACCTTAACCTGAAACACTGACCTGTCCAACACATCACACTGTGATGAGAGGAGGAGAGAGCAAGTTTATCCAAGACATCGACAGGGCAGAGCTGTACATTAGCACTCATATTTTAATTAATAGAAGGCAAACAGGTAAAATAGTAGGAAAATATATGTTGGATGCCATCCAATTGGATTTAATTTGTTGGCCTCAAGCTTTGATTTAATTTGCTACTTTAAAACAAGGTAAGTTGGAGTTCATCTGTACCTTGGTATAAAGTAAAATCTTTTTTTAAATAATCATTTTGCATTTTTTTGATTGTGACATTAGTAATTGCTTTTAACATAAAATGTAGCCTAATGAGATTTGCTCAACTGTCACGTGATACATTAGAACTACTTTCTTCCAGTTATTTGCCTCTACGAACTAAGTTGCAGTGTACATCTGTGTTGATTCAAGAAATTTACCAGGTAAGCACCAAATATTTGTGACATCAATTCTGCTTTTGACCAAATGTGAAATACTATCATGACCTCCTCTCCTGTCTCTGAGTTATTATGTTAATACATGTGCTTTTGCAGTACATTATGAAGTCAGCGCTGCTGGCACTGAAGCATAAAAATAATGCATAATTAAAACTTGAAAAGTAATTCTAAATAGTACTGAAAGAGCTACACTCAAAATTAAATGGGTCAGCAATAGCATTCAGTGGCTATACAGAACCATCAGATAAAAATCTGTATTGATATGTACATTTTCTTAACAGAACTGTTTAAAAACTAGGAGGTCATGTATAGGTAAATCCCTGGATCAACAATCAGGATTAATTAGATTATAGAAGGTGTTGATACCACTGACACAGCCAGCAGTATCACATCAGTGTTAAAGTATTTGTGAAGTGTGCCAGGTCAAGGCAAATCCCGTGATCCCTTTTTTATTTCCTGTCCCATTTAGCTGCAGGGCCAATATTTTCCTAGTTTTGTTATATATTCCATTAGAAATAAAACAATGTCCAACGTTACAGTTTAATGAATTAATATTATCTTTAGTCTCTGAGGGTGAACAATCAAAGGTTTTTGGACCAACACTTAGCAATAGAGGAAGTTGAATTCAAAGGACAAATAAATCCTGTGAACTGTAGAGTAAATAAATGTAATACATTTAGAGCCCAATTTATTGGCAAGCGGATATTACTGACTGATGTTAGTTATCTGCCGATGTACTGGTATCAGCATTTATAACAGCCGATAAATGAAAATTAAAAAAAGAAAAAAAAAAAAAGAAAGGGAAGAAACATGCTTCAACCGTGTTATGAGTGCTGATGTTTTATAGTTTGTCCACCAGAGGACATAAATGTTTGTGACGCCACAAGCATAACAATGAGTTAATCTGAGCAGTCGGTCAGAGCATAAATGAGTAAATAAATAAGATCACATAACAAATGTTAGCAAAATCTGTTTTTGCTTTGTGTGTGAAAGAAAACCGTATAGAATATCAGATTTTTAAATCACCAAATATCGGTTGTCGGTCTCAAAAATGTGATATCAGTCAGGCATAGATTTATTTGTTGATAAAGAATCAAATCTATTGAATCTTTGGAATAATAATGTCATCCTTTTAATATTCAATTTTAATATCTACATGTGTAAAGCACACTTTTGAGTTCATGTTACCCCCAATAATAGGGGTAACATAAATCTACACCATCTACATAAATCTATGTAGATATAAAATGCAGTTCCCCAAATCCTATGCCTTGTGTGACTGTATTGTCATGCAGCTGTAGCACCCGAAGTGTAGAACTGTCAGAAGTAAAAGCCTTCATCGTTCACTTTTGTCATTTGAACAGTAGGGTGCGGCATATAACAGCATTTTAATATTTGCCCCGTCAATGATTCTTACCTACATACACAGCTTTACAATTTAATAACAACCCTGTTTAAGAACACACAAATGACACAGGTGTTTGTTTGCCATTCTAATTTTATGTAAGTAATGACCCTCAGACTGAGATGCCAAAGCTAAGGTTATGTGTCAGTAACAACCAAAAAAATGACAGCAAAACACACACATGCATTTTAAATGTGTATTATATTTTGGCGGGATGTTAAAATAGATACAAAGAGAAATAAAATTTTTAGGATCATTGTTTACTTAAATTTAAGCTAGCACACAGCCACTCTGACACTACCCCGGCAGCTTACAAAGGGATAAGATAACTTATTAAACTTATCACGTCCTGCATGATGATACCGGTATTATATCTTTATTAGATCATGACGTTTTTGCAATGTTTTTATCCAGTTTAAATTTTATGCCATAGTTCATGTGCTGCAAAAACAGTTCATCTTTGTTTTTAACATTTAAGCTGCTTGATATATCCAAGCTCATTTATTGCAACCTTCAGGAACACATAGACTGTTTTTGGAAAGTTTTTCATAGTACATGATGACCACTTCGGGATACCATATCTTGCATCATGATTTGTGTCTGTCAGGCAAATAAACAGAAATGTTACCCAGCTCGAATGTGTCTATCTTTTTTTTCTTATTTTACTGTGCTTCTGCGTTATAGAGTTTTCTTTATCTGTGTTATCAAAGAATTTACGCTTGTCCTTTTCTCCAAGCTCACTTCACTAGTCTAGTTGCCTTTAATTAACCACTGCCACATAGCAGAGTAATGACTGACACTCAGAAACTGTGCAAATAATTTTTAGAAGTGTAAGTTCATGGCTTTGATAGGTGATAATCTAATTTATTTACAACCCCAAATCCCAAAAAGTAGGGACACTAAGAAAAATGTATTTTATAAAACAGAATTTAATAATTTGTAAATCTCATAAACCCATACTTTATTCACAGTAGACCATAAAAAACATTAAGTGCTTAAACTCAGGTATTTTACTATTTCATGGCAGCAACACATCTTTTAAAAGTTGGAACAAGGACAACTAAGAAAGTAGAAGATCAAGTGGTACTAAAAACAAACAGCTGACTGAACATTTAACAACTAATTAGGTTAACTGGCAACAGGTCAATAACTTGATTGGATACAAAAAAAAACATCTTAGGCAGTTTCTCAGAAGTAAAGATGGGCATAGGTTCACAAATTTGCAAAAGACTACAGCTACAAATTGTGTAACAATTTCAGAATAACATTCCTCAACGAAAAATTGTGAAGATTCAGAATCTGTAGACATCTCTGTATGCCAGGAACAAGGCTGAAAACAAATATTGGATTACTGTGATCTGCAGGCCCTGAGAAAATGGAAAACTGTTCTGTGGTCAGAGAAATTGAAATTCTCTTTTGGAAAACAAGGATGCCACATTCTCTGGAGTAAAAAGGAGAGGGACCATCCAGCTTGTATTCAGCTCTCAGTTTAACGGCATGCATTTCTGATGGTCTGGGGTGCATTATTGCTTATGGAATTAACAGCTTGAAAATCTGGAAAGGCACCATCAGTGCTGAATCCTCCCATCCACATGGTGTCCTTTTGGGGGAAGTTCTTGCATATTTCAGTAAGACAGTCCTAAACCTAAACAGTTTTTTTTTTTAATTAAACTGTACATTTTCTCAGTTTAAACAGTTGTTATGTTTTACATGGTCTATTGTGAATGAAATATGGGTTCATGAGTGAATGAAAATCATTGCATTGTTTTATTTATATTTCAAACAGTGTTCCAACTTTTTTGCAGTTGTGGTTCTATTTTTTTGTTAGATCATTTATTTAAAATTGTGCTGAACTGTAATATAGTCTAGGACTTTTCAAGACAGTGTTATGAATGAGACTGAGCTTAATTAAGTACCCCTTCAATGTAAATAAAACCATATTATCAGCACTTTTAATTACATTTTTTGGTTTCGTTTGCCAGACAAAGCTGTAGCCATGGACATCGGTGGTTTGGAGACTGTAGTGGCAAACTCTGCCTATGTGTCAGCCCGTGGCAGCGTGGATGGCGCTTCAGCAGCTGCGCTGCGTGACAAAAAGATGCGTGCCAGACTGAAGCTCCCACATATCAGAAATTGTGAACACATGAAAGCAACACTAGACACCACCTTTGACAGCATGTGTATCAAGCAACCCATTGGCAAGCATCTGTTCCAGCAATATCTGGAGAGTGATGCAACCCTTAAAAATGCTGGAGAGCTGTGGAAAGACATTGAAGAATATGTCGTGTGCCAAGAGAAGGACAGACTGCAGAAGGCTCAAAAGATAGTCAATAAATACTATCAATCAGCTTCAAAGAATTTTTGCACTTTCCTAGAAGAGAAGGCCATCATTCGAGTTAAAGAAGACCTCAAGAATGTTCGTGGCGATTTATTTAAGGAGAGTGAACAACAGCTGCTCAAGCACTTGGAAAAAGTGGCCGTAGATGGCTTTAAGAACAGCATGTACTTCCTGCGTTTTGCTCAGTTCAAATGGATGGAGAGCCAGCCTTTTGATGAAGAGTGGTTCATGGACTTTCGGGTACTGGGTAAAGGAGGTTTTGGCGAAGTGTTCGCTTGTCAGGCAAAGGCAACAGGCAAAATGTATGCCAACAAGAAGCTTGACAAAAAGAGGCTGAAGAAACGCAAAGGCTATGAGGTAAAACGCTAAGACTTCACAAAGCGGCTCATTACGTCAAGAAAGCATTCAGAGTTTTAATGAACATATACAGTTAAACAGGTGTTTTCAGCAATGGTTGATTTGCTCTCAGCACAGGCTGCACATGCACATAGCTTTATGTACTTTACCTGCAAACTGTCAATAAATCAGAATCTGAAAGCCAACCTTCAAAGCATTGTTTGAAGTGTACAAAAGCCATTATGAATAGTATTAGTTACTTCTCTTGGTTTCCTGCTGTAACAAGACAGAATTTCAAATAAGGGAAAAAAAGGGCAATGAATCTCTTGGACTTAAATGGACTTGTGTATAAAAATCTATTATTCATTTTTAAAAGAGGTAAAATAATAAAAATTATCTGTTTGGTTTGGCGCTAGGTGTAGGGCCTTTATTTCACACGCTGACATTGCACAGTCTTGGTTTTGTTGCATTAATCATGTTTGCTAATGTTTGCTTTCTGTTTAGGGAGCAATTGTGGAGAAGCGCATCCTTGCAAAAGTTCACAGTCGGTTCATTGTGACGCTGGCTTATGCCTTCCAGACCAAGACTGACCTTTGCCTGGTTATGACTATCATGAATGGTGGAGATCTAAGGTGCTAGATCAACATCAATTACAGCAAAGATATGCACACATCGACCTAAACACTATGACTTGCAATGACGTGCTAGACAGTAGTTTCTGTAGGTAACATGGAGGGAAGGGTCCACTCCCCTCATCTCTACAAATCAATTTGTTTCAGAAAAAGCTCAGTATTATTTCCTTTCTTGCAGGTTTCATATGTACAACGTCGATGAAAAAAACCCTGGTTTTGATGAGAAGAGAGCATGTTTCTATACTGCTCAGATCATCTGTGGGCTGGAGCACCTTCATCAGCACAGAATCGTATACAGAGATCTGAAGCCAGAAAACGTACTTCTGGATGATGCAGGTAAGCAATTAAGTCTGCAACAATTAATCTGTTTTCCATTTGTCTGTTTATCTTGTAAATTCACTGACAAAATCAGATTCTCTGTCCAAACCTGTCCTGGGATTTTGTTGTTGTTTTTAAATGAGAAATCACATGCTGTATTCAGAGTAAAGATGCCTAGCCCCCAGTGCCAGTCCTCCATGCAGTGCCCAATCACAAAGCTCTAAATGACCAGTGTGTGTCTTACTGTAGTAGGTAAATGATGTACAAACTCTTTGTTCACTGTCCATATACTCCTGCTGTAATCAAAGCCTTTTTACTTAGGACATGTCCGCCTGTCAGATTTGGGTCTGGCTGTTGAACTTCCACCAGGAAAAGATACAACTTCTGGATATGCTGGGACTCCAGGTAAGTCATTAAAACTGCTGTTATACCTGAAGATAACGTTGCACTTATCAGCCTCCTTAGATACACCTATGATATCAATTTTAAAATCCTATGTTGCCTTGTTCTCGAGTTCAAAAACTTGGGTGAATGCCTGTCTGCCCGCTTGCCCGGTGAGGTGACAACAATACCTCATCAGCCTTTCAGGGCTGAGGGGTAAAAACTATCATATTGGAGAGAAAAGTGTACCCTTTAGGTTAATCCTGCCAGCTCAAACAGCTTTACCATCATGTAGATTGCATTTCTGGAGTATTGTATGTGAAACTGTGTTACATTTGATTATAGGTTTCATGGCACCAGAGCTGCTTCAGAAGAAGCAGTATGATTACTCCGTGGACTACTTTACTCTGGGGGTCACGGTGTATGAGATGATTGCCGCCAAAGGACCTTTCAGAGTACGAGGAGAAAAGGTGCTTTACATACATCCTCACTTCTCCTGCCTGTCCTTCTTGAGTGTCAGTTCTCTGTGCCTAACAAAACATATATAATGTTGTTTCTTCAGGTTGAGAATGAAGAGGTAGCTCGCAGAATTCTAAATGATCCAGTTTCTTACACACCAAAATTCAGCAAAGAATGCAAGGACATCTGCGAGGGCCTGATGGAGAAGGACCCGACTAAACGACTGGGCTTCAAAAATAACGAGTGCGCAGAGCTCAAAAATCAGCCGTTTTTCAAAGACATTAACTGGGGACGTCTAGAAGCAGGTGATGAAAAAATATCATTGACAAGCACACATAGTTTCTAATTACATGTCTATTTAACAACAAAAACTTAAAAAACAAAAAGATGCTCATTTGTTTATCTCATGTGTTTCATCTAAAGGAATGCTGCCCCCACCATTCGTCCCCGATCCTAAAATGGTCTATGCCAAAAATATTGATGATGTGGGTGCCTTCAGCACAATCAAAGGTGTGGTCCTGGATGACAAGGACGCTGAGTTCTACAATGACTTTGCGTCTGGCAACGTCCCAATACCCTGGCAGGAGGAAATGATTGAGACGGGTGTGTTTGGAGAGCTGAATATCTGGGGAGAAAAGGGGAAGTTGCCCAATGACCTTGACCCTAACTATGTGGAAGCCAAAGGGGGGGGATGTGTGCTGCTTTGAATTTAGATGAATGCAAAACAGATATACTTTTTAATATCAGTAATTTGTACAACAATCTGTTATTGACGTATTTGTTTTATATATTATTTATGTAGAATTTGCATGCAAATATTTTATCTACTTATATTGTAATATCTATAATATTTATAGAATAAATAGAAAAGTACAGCATGGTGAAATAACACAGCTGAAATATAATGTTGTTGAAACATATGTATGTTGCACTAATTGCATTGGTAAGATTTTTATGCAGTAATTATAGAAAAGCTAACTGTATAGAAATCACATGCAATGTAATCTGTATTGACACTGTAGTAATATGTTTTTATTCTTTATGTATTTGTTATTAAGAGACAGGATTTAAGTAATTATTACAAGAAATATTTTAGATGGAAGAGTTAAAAGCAATCAATAAAACCTTTAAAAGGGCAAGTATTGGTTCCTTTAATTTGTAACTCTCCAGCCTGTATTTGAGTTTATATGAAATTGGTGACAATGACAGTAAATATAGCAAATGCCTAGCTTGTGCTTATGGCAAAATGTGGAATAGCCCCAAAAAATTGCTTTCTTTGCCAATGTGAATGCAACACCAAATCTTCCATCCATCAATCCATTTTCTTCTGCTTATCCAGCTGTTATAACTTCATGTACTTCACCATGCCACAAGACAGGTGGTGATAAACACCCCTGAAGAGGCCTCCAGTCTGTAGCAGGACACACAGAGTGTTACGTCCCAGTCTAGGCTACGGGACGCACATAAAAGATAAGAGGAAAAAAATAACCCAGCCCTGGTCCCAAAAACCAAACTCGGGAGCCGTAATACCAAGTACGGTGCGTTTATTTCGGGAAGCTTCTCACTCCAGGGTGAACCCAGGCCAAAACAATCTAGTTCCACCAAAAATACTTACTAAACCCTAAGTGAAAAAAACAAAACAAAAGACAAAGTGCTAACCCCTAACTCCCTAACAAAATAAACAGGAGAAAACGTGGTAAAATAAACCGGCAGTTCACCCCTTCTGCTTCCAACTATTTACAAATACACAGCTATTTACAAAGGCCAGAATCACGAATACAGAGTTTGGGGGCCAAGGTCAGGTCTGCTGCTGCTGTCAGTTGAACGCCCCCGGATGACTGCCGGTAAGGGATTTTAAAAACCGGCTCCTCCACCCCGAGGACCAATCAGCAACAGCCGGCTCTGCCCAGGCAAGACCTGTAGAAAATTTGAGAGGACAGACACCCCATCCACTCATGACGGCCCAGCCAGGACCGTAACACAGAGTCAGATATTATTATTAATGTTCATTAATGTAGAATTACCAATTAACCCCATGCATGTTTTTGGACTGTGGGAGGGAAACTGGAGTATCCAGAGTGAACCCATCTAGTCAGAGGTAGAACGTGCAAACTCCACACAGAAAGGCCCCAGCCTGTAATCAAACCCAGGACCTTCTTGCGCTAAGGTTACAGTATTAACCACCACACCACCGTACTGCCCGAAACCAAATCAGCAGATTAAATTTCATTACACGTTTACCAGCTGCAGCGAAACTGTGTTGCCATTTCACTGATTATTTACTCGCTTTTACAAAGTGGGATAGTTCTGAGAAAAAGGAAGACAAGGATTTTCTAGAATAGTTGAAAAAAAATTAATGACTCACTGTCAGTCAGTACATTGTTGAAGGACATGTTTGTCTTGAGTGCAACACATTTCTTAATGATGCCGACCTTAATTACACTGCTCTGCGTAATCGTTTAAATAAATTATTAACCATCTGATAATGATTAAAATTAGATACAAATATGATGAACCTGCATTAAATCTGTTTTCTTTTTAATTTTTTAACCAAATCCTATATCAACAGACTATTGATCATTTTTGTCCAGATTTCTGAAACTCAAATTATTTTTTCTGTTGCATTTACCTTGATTAATGCAGGGTAAGAATAATTGATTTTCCTTCAAATGAAAATCCATGCTTATCCATCCAATTAACCGCATGTTTTTGGTCAAGAGGACACCAAAGAAGCTGAAGAAAAAAAACAAAACAAAAAACAAAAGACACAGAGGACATCCAAACTCTAACAGCCAATACAGCTTTCCATTTATTGAGTACAAGTAACTTTCAAAAATGTAAAAAGACAATTGTGTGTGAACATTTCAATATAGAAAACAAAAAAACCAACAACAACAAAAAAAAACAAACCAAGAAGCACTCAGAGAGCACAGATCTCCACTGGGCAGTACTTTTAAGGCAACAGTATTGTATTTGTGCATAATAATCTTAGTTGTTTTTTTTCTTGTTGATCTTTATAAACTATTTCACTATATTACTTTAAAATGTCACGACTGGAACATTCTATTCTTTTGTACAAACTTCAAAATGATGGTATTGATGAGGTATATATTAAAAACCACTGCCATAATTTCACTTTCTAATTAAGCCCGTTACCCTTTTTTATATGTATAACAACAACAAAAGTTCTCGTTTCATTAAAAAAAAAAAAAAAAAAAAAAAAAAAAATTGTTTTAATTTT
>VVHJ01025651.1:0-14031 GCA_015107715.1 Tylochromis polylepis
ACGCTTACGTTCCTGTACCGCGCATGCGTGAAACGTAAGACGATTCGACCTGCGTCATTTCCGTCTGCCGTTTATTTACTTATTTACTTTACGTTCCTCTTCTTTGAAGAAAAGCTATCTGGAGCATGTACAAACTGATATTAATCTTTAATAGGGCCGTCAAAATTGAGAGCAAACAAAACAACTGCTGTACAACGCCGTCCGCCATCTTAGTTGAATTGGTCACATGACTGCATCACATGACTAAAATGCGTCATCGTTTTCGAAAGCCTCCGTTTTCGCAGTCCACACTGCGACGCGAAAATGGCGTTTTCAAATTTATCCACTTTGGAGAGCGTTTTCAAAAAGCTCCGTTTTCCTTGACCAAAAACGTTTTCAAACGTGGACATGGCCTCAGCCTCTAAACAGGAAAATGTGTACATTCAGGGGTTAAAGCGGGATTCAGCAGGTGGGGGGGACCCTAAAATTGGTTGTAGTGGGTCAGTGTGGGGAAATGAATCACAACTCACAATAATTTCTGCTGTTTTTTCATGTTTCACAACATGAAACTAACACGTCACGTTTACAAACCCAATATCTGATTTCAAAACATGAGGACTTACATGTAAGCTGTAAATTTCCAGTTCTGTATCTGTACTCAGTAAGTACAGATACCTTAAAATTCTACTTAAGTACAGTACTTGTCTCCTCTGCTTTTGCATATATGTGCACATATACACGCAAGCACAAACTGCTGCCAGCGATATACCCTGTCTCTGCAGAAATATCGTGCTGCACATGTAAAAAGCCATCACAGTGTTATGTAATCCAAGAAGGCCCAGCAGATCTCCGTGATGGCTCAGCTGACACCCTTCTATGCATCTTCTTTGCAAATCTCATAAAGGACATGCTATATGAGCAGTTTGAGCCTGCCCATAGATGCTACGCATCTAAAAGCTGTTTTGAACCCACCTCCACCCCAGCTTCTCCTTTCATGCTGTGTTTGACCTGATCATGTCTGATGTCATACATTGCTGCTCTGTTCTCTGTGGGGAGGTCCTGCTGCTGCTTCTTCTAACTACACAGGTCCTGACTGAAATAAAATATTGGAAGATGATGCAGTGCTGGAAATATGTCAGGCTGAAATCTTCTTATTTAGGTTGGATCAGTCTATGTGGTGGACAAATAACAGAAAGTAAACCCACAGGAGCATTAGCTGTTTTTTTTTTCTCTCTCTCTTTTTGGCAGCGCTAAAATGTTTTGTGCATCGCTGCTTTGTAATTACCTGTAGCAGAATTTGAATTCCAGGGGTATATTTACTCAGTATGTACTTGAGCTCAAATCAGCAACTGAAACAGGTGGCTGGCAACTCTGAGTAGTATCACACTTGTCAGAAATGAATTGGTAAGATATTCCTGGGATAGGGAACAAGCGAGATAAGCCATCAACATCTGTTTTTGAAAGACACAAAGCTCACAGGACAAAGTGGTATGTCTGACAAATCTGTGTCTGGCAAGGGAAAGATGGATTTGAGCACACAGCTACCTGGAATAAGTGTAATCTATATGAAACTTTTCTTAAACACACAATCACACATCTGTGCCACACTTTAACTTTCTACTGAAGGCTGAGGGCAATGAGCAGGGAAAAAATGGGGTTATGAGGCAGCATTTCCAGTTTTGCTTGAGACGTTTTCGTGTGACAGAAGTGAGAGGGAAATGAGGTAACTTTCCTGGGTGACTTGCCAGAGTCTTGACCTCGTTCTACTAAGCTTCAATCTATCTGCAGTCTGTGTGATGCCATCAAAAGACTGACATCCCACCAGCACAGTGACATCTAACCTTCCTCCCTTTCTTTTTTATCTCTCACAAACACACATATATCTTCACATGCTCTCCCTTTCTCCTTCTCCTTCTCCTCTCTCTCTGTGGTTCACTCTCTTTTATGTAGGACATGTGCATATAGATAGATATTTTCAGTGTCTTGGTCCCCAGGAAATTTCACTGGGAAACTTCCAAAGAACAGATCGCCCCACTTTCCTGCCACTAAACTGGAACGGCCAATTTCCCTCCCTCCTTGTTTGACATCTACACACAAAGTGGCACTCTGATACACACAAATGGACACAAATCTGTTGTACAGCCCGTCTCTGTGCGCAACAGGATCTCACATACACATACAGGCCCCATGAAGATGCGCATACACATAAATAAAACTACAGTCGCGCACACATCTTGTCATCCCTCGGCACAAAGGGTCTATGTAGGATGTGTAAGTCACATAAAACACCTCTAAACTGTAGTGACCCAAGGGTGCTCGCAGAAAGGAGAATGACGCCACGTGTTCTACGCACGCTCTAATGTAACCATCCCCTGTGCTCTCAAACTAGGGTGAGCGCCGACGGAGGAACCTGGTTCAAGTTTGAAAGGAAAAGGGTGGAGTGTGCAACAGCATCACTGGTGTTCTCATCATGGAAATTTCACAGAATTAGGCTCGGGACACCTCTGAAAAGAACACCAGCACATTTGGTGTCCCAGAATCTCCCTTCTGTGCAGCCTCCACTCGCCATCCCACCATAACTACACTCAACATGCTAACAGGAACACTGGCAGCCATGCTAGAGTTCCTGTTAACAGTGGCTCTGCTCTGTGAGGCCATGTTCAGATACAGTGGTGCCCACCGTGGATCAAGCGAGCATGAAGCATGTATGATATTTACTGACTCCCAGGTATACCGAGCTATTCTTTTTAGCAATTGTTGCCATCTGTTGTCATCAACTGTATATAAAGGATGGACAGAACAACCCCTACATCATCTTTTGGTTAGTGAGTTTCTACAGTGAGAATTTCTCACCATTGCCATCTGACTGTGAAATACTTTGTGATTGACAAGTCGTTAGATCATAAGATTAATCTGGTTTATCCTTCTTTCTGATGCTAATAATGACCATAATTTACTAAATGAACTTCATATTTTACTCCTCCTGTACTCCTACTGACTTGAAACTAGTGATAGAGGCAACAATCAAGTCAGCAGGAAAGAGTTTATTGAGGTCACAGAACAAGACTCCCATACCAGAAGTAATTCTGCAGAGAGAGTGTCACAAAGATTGGCGGTTTAAGGCACCTCATTACAAACTTCCCCTCAGAGCTGGAAGCTTTGTCAGTCTGTGGGTCATATTTACTTAATGGGTTCATTTCAGTATCAAGCACAAAAAATAAGACATGGTTTTTTTTCTACATTAAGGATTGGTTCAACTAGCAGTGATTTGCACTTTCTAAATGATATAAGATCAATTTGTGTTAAATATTGATAAAGAAACTCCCAGAAATACATATGCAACAGGGTCAGTTGCAAAAATCTCTGAGTTCCCACATCTTACATCCAATCTTCTCACTGCTCTCTCTTTATAAATGCTTTTTTTTTTCACGCAAAACCCAGTTTGTGGTAGGTCTGATTTACCTGTGATCAGTCCTCTTCCTTTTATTTTGAAAGTTCAGAATGTTTCCTACTGTACTGTTAACCTAATTTTTTCTTTGATTTTTACTTGAAAAACTATAAAGAATGTTTAAAAATGGTGAAAGAAGCTGATAAATGTTCTCTTCCAGGGGTTGGACCTCCTTGCTCACACACACACACACACACTCATTCACCCGCTAAAGATAGAGCCTAATTCTTTTTAAAACACCGAGTTGCTTCAACCCATCTTGTACCATAAACCAAAAACAACACATTTTACTCAACAGTAGCCAAGACGTCCATGCTAAGAAGAAGTGAAAAACCCTTCACACCAACAAAACGCTCAAAGACATCTATCCAATTCCGCCTCCCTCTTTGAGCATCTAAAGAACCGGCATTGTGGTACAGGGAGAAAATGTAGATGTGTTGCAGAAAAGCAATAAACCACCCCCCAAGAGGGATTCCTATATATAGACAACAGTGGTTTATAGTGAAGATGTGAGTGGGTGTATGAAAAGTACATAAAGACACAAGCAAAAATAAGCATGTGGGCTGATGCTGAGGGGTAAAAGTGACCCTGTGGTTTAATTCCCTGTGCATCAAAATTGTGTTACAGGCTACCAAATCTAGCCTTCCAGCACAGTGACTTGTATTTTACAGTGAAAGCCATGCATTAGAGACTTTTCATTTCAAATTAATAAATGTTAGCTGAAAGCAGCCTTATTCAAGTCAGTAAATTCACAATTAGCAACACTAATTTAATAAGATTTCTCTTTCTCTTGTGCCTCTCAGCTGGTATTCACTCCTTCTTTTGTGGACCTCTTAGGTCACTTGTAATGTTGATTTGCATACAAATGCTCTCTAATCTGCTTACCTTTTGATCAAATTAAAGTTAGGTTGTTAATTTAAACCTTGATGAAAGTTTGAGCAGTTACAGTTTAAAAACAGTAAATGCTAGTCTAGAAGCACTCATTTTATTACGGTTTAAAAAGCTCATGATAACCAGAGAGGTTTGATCAGCAACAACAGATCAAGGTGATATCACGATACTGCATATAAAAAACACACAGGGTGCAAAGCACCGCCACAAATATGTACTAAGTAACAGGCTGATAAAACACTAATTTCACACCCGAGACTAAAACTGTAATGTCTTGGATAGTGGTACCACAGATCAAGCCAAATAAATTATCAGAGGTGAGGCCTAGAAGACAATCAGCTCCAGCTCCCTGTATCTGCATGTCTGTCAATCAAATTTGCTACACCTTTAACTTTAAGCCTTATCAGTTTACAGATGGAGGAGGTACAAAAAAAAAAAAATCACTCATGTGCATTTGTTACAAAGAGGGGAAATTATCCACGGAGGCCAGCGTTCTTTTTCTAATAGAATGTAAACATGCTTTTTATTGGAGTAAAGTTAGTCATTTTAACACGGGAATCTCTGGGGACTGATTTGCTTATGGAGCCTCAAGTGGACATTGGAAGGACTGCAGTTTTTGCAACTTCAGTACTTCTTTTTTCAGTCTCAGGGACTGCTGATTGAAAGCACCATATGAGTTTTTCCATATTTGCATGAGAAAATAGACAATCATATGAGGCACAACTCAAATACAAGACTGTTAACCAGCAGGCTTGACCGATTCAGTGTTTGGTTTGTATGCAGCACCAAAATTTCTTAGTTACCTTTAGAAAAACATTATCACATTTGAATGCAAACTGTCTGCAACGAGATTCTCCTCCATTTACTTGGTTACCATGGTGACAGGTCCTGCTATCACCATCGATTTTCTGAAAAAGTGAAACACTTTACATGCACTAAATCATAAGACTGTAAAGGGTTGGTGTTTCTGATATCATTAGAGTTGTTCATGCAACTGGCCAATCATGATGTTGGGATGTCAGAGATGTCAGAGAGCTGCATGTCTAGTGGGGCTCAGCATGAAAATGAGTTTGTGGTGTATGAAAGCATCAAACACAGGAATTTCATCCAGCTCACTGAGGTTTGTGTCCCACGAAAAATGAAAATGAAATGCAGAATAATTACTTTCAGACTGAGCGGACGTTTTAGTTTGAGTTTAAAAAAATATATATTTTTCAGTTTTTGTTTACAGTTTCTGTCCTGACTTGGGCAGTCTTACGATCACAGAGATTATTTTGATCAAATAATCCTTTTTTACAATCAGTAGAAGCAATTCTAAGGGCTTTAATGCAAACATGTGCAGGCTTTTTCCAAAGTTGTAAAACTATAAGATCCCAAAAAGGTGACTGGTTGAATGCTGGGGTAGGAGAAACAACACGATCACAGTTAGTTTAAAACTCTTTAAATATCAACCACAAATTTCACTGAAAAGGTCACCATAATCAACTCTGTTGATACAATTTAAGAAATAAAGCAATTAAGAAATGAATGATGAGGGCTTGGAGCAATTTTTGATAATACATTTAGATACGACACAGTGTATTTATGAAAAGGAAACACTCTGAAACTTTATGTTTAACTAAATAGTTGTTCAATAAATTAACTTCTTGTTTTGCCTATAATAATATCATAAAGCAAAGGAAAGGTCACATTTAAAATGCCATGTTTAGTCCAACCAGCATCATAGAAGTGGAAAATATACAATTAAGCATCACATGAAAGGAGAAGAAGAAGAAAGAAAAATGATTGTTATTGCTGCTCATAAAAACAGCAGCTGATTATTTTTCTGTTCTTCACCTACTTGATCATTTCAGCTCCACTTAGTAACAAACTAAAGTTTCGTGAAACACAAGCGCTGTTGAGCTTCACACACGTGGATTTGAGCACTGTGTTTGTTCAAGTTCCCTTCTATAGAAGAGATGAAGACAGTCGATCAGCTGGGGAGCCAGAGAGCTGAGATCACTTTCAAATAGCCTGCTAATTAATTAGCTTTATTCGTCACCGCCACTAAATCTCTGTGGAACTGCATAGAACCTGTTCTTGGTTTCTGCTAGCAGCTATATGTGCAGCCTGTTTCAGAGAGCTGAGTAATAGCCTCCGTCACACAGACTCATCTCTCTGGTCTGGCTGTGGATCTAAAGTGGAGGCTCGGCCCAGAACGGCAGGACCCACTTGCTGCCATCTAGGCCCAAGTGGGGGGTTTAGTTGGCAGAGCGTGGGGAGGTCATTAATAAATAAGCCAAAATGAGAGTAGCTGTAGGGAAGGAGGCTGCCTGAACATATGAGGGGCTGTGAAATATTAAAGGATGCTGCTCCACTGCTCCAGGCGTCAAATGAGAAGCTGACCATGTGGCAACCTCCGGGTCATCCCTGTTGTTTTCTACTCCCAACCAACTTCACATGTCTCCCTGTCGGTCACACTCACCACAGCCTGCTGGATTTCAGCTTTGCTTCTCCCTTCTCAGAACAGCGTCCTTTGAAGTGGTTGTCAGAAAGTGCCAACCGTCAGCAGAGTCTGCAAAGCAATTCGAGTTTTGATCTGGACCCGCTGGGAATTGACCAAAGCTGGGTTTGTGATGAGCATGCAGCTCTGACAACACTAAAGACAGGCTTTATGCAGTAGTTGGAATTCAATAGCTTCCATCAGGAGACACAAGAGTGATTCGTACTTAAATACACTCAAAATGAGGTAAAAAGTATAGGGGGACAAAAGCCGGACAAAGCTGTCACGTCTGAGAAAGCCCTCTCTGACCGAGTGAAGGGAGATTTTAGCTCCCTGTGGTCCAGCAGTGGCTGAATCAGCGCATCTTTCAGGGTCTGTGGTTTCACGTTTCAACGCTTTGGAATGAAAAATCTATTTTCTCAGACAGATACAGAATCGCAAACAGGCACAATACTGGAGTGGCTTTTACCCACTAACTACTTCACAAGGGCCTCGTTCCATACAGGCTAATCAAAAGCAACCACATACCAACATTTGTATGACAATAAAATGATAGAAAAGACATTTGGGTAAAGCAACTGGCATTGTTCTTGACATTTCCATTTTATACTATTTATAGTAAAACACAATTACATGTGAGAGGCAAATATTCTGCCTTTTACTCCAAAACAGATATATTTGGGACCTCTAGGTTTTGTTTACTTTGAAGCAAAAGGTTCCTTCCTCCAAAACATATGATCTCCCTCTTAAACATAATGCACAGTCAAGTTTTGCCTAAATAAGTGGTGATGCATCAGGCATCAGCATCATCACGATTTCTTCTTGACTTCCTTCTAGCACTAAGTTAATGTATTTCGCAGCAAGATTTATAAGCAGGCCTGTATTTGCTTTTAGATTTGTTATTTTTGATACTGAGTCACTTGGAAACTTAATGCTATCATTAAGCTGTCGTATATGGGTTAAAAAGTGCAATGACATCACTCTGTAGGGAAGCATTTATATGATAAATGTTGGACAGACTAAAATATTGTAATTGAACAAGATAAGTGCACGGTAAAAAATTGTTTCAAGGTTTTTATTAAAGCCAAGTTTTATCATTCATAATTCTTGGGTGCCAACCAGTGTTTGGGGGGGTATGTTTCAAACCTCTGAAACACTTTTCTTGACCAAGTTTCTTCTGATGTCTGTGTTGACACCAACTTTATTAGATTCAGCTCTGCTGCTTGCTTGGTTGTTTGCTTGTTTGTAGTCTTGCTGACAGAAAAAAAGCCCTGACCTCCGTCTAGGCTACGCGTGGGCAGAAAAACGGCCCATGATAATCCACCCCAGGATGTTCTAAAAGGAAAAGAAAACAACCCGCTGAGCCATTTTGAGGAAGGATTTTACTTTGTATCTCAAAGCAAATGACCACAATGAGTGTGTTAAATTGATTCCGATACAATATGTATCATCACTGATATCATAATATATATTATGATATAATACAATAAGCAAAATGTGGGTTTTTGTTAAATTTGTTTCAGTTGTGTTATCCAGTGTGTGGTCCTTTGCTTGCTTTATTTAAGGCTGCGTGCCCCTGGTTGATACTCTACCTGAGGGGGGAATATCTTCTTTAGACATCAGATGATCACTTACACGTTAGTGAGTCACTAAAATTAATAAAGAAAATATATCTTTTGCTTTTATTTTTGATATTTTAAACATTTTAATTAAAGTATTTACTTTGGTAGCACAATCTACTTTAAAATCAACTTTAAGAGCAGTACAAGAGAGAAAAGTAGCTAAATTGTTAGAATAAACAATTTACAAAAGAATAAAAATAAAATCTTTTCCGACACTTTACCACTTCTTGTATTGTCTAGAGTTTGTGTGTCCAGCAGTACGTCCACCTTCACTGACTTTATCTCATTGCAAAGGGAGCTGATTTTGTTTTGGAGCTGCAGCATCGGCATCATTTTCTTCCTTGGAGCTGTAGGGCTTTACTCGGCTTGATGGGGCTTCTTTATATCTGAAGTAGAGGCAAATGTCCGTCCCCAGAATAAGCTGAACTTCCCCTTCCGGTTTCATAAACCTGCATTCTTTCCAATGACCAGCAGAGGGCAGCGTCTTTAGTAGTAAAAGAAGTGAGTTTGTATAGAAGTCTTTGGGAAAATAATCCCCGTCTGTGTCCTCAGTAAACGCTTTTCTGACATGTTTATTGCTTCAATTGCAAGATTCAGGTCATTAAGAAGTTTACTCTGATGAATTTTACTTCATTAAAGTCAAAAATGAGAGTAAATCAGAGTGTAATTAACTGATGCCAGCCAATGAGGGCAATGTCGCATGTGTCAGGTCGCATCCACTGTTTCAAAACAACAAGACGGAGAGAGCAAAAACACTCAGCCTGAGCCTTCACAACGTGATTTAACTAACCAATGGGTGACGTCACGGGGGCTATAGCCATCAGAATCAGGACACAGGGTCAGGATCCACTATCTAATGGCTAAGGATCAGGGGAGAGACAGAAACAATGTGAGTACCTAGGTTCAAGGTGTTCACATAGTTATGTATTTGAATTACAAAACTCCAGCATTACATCACTGGTTACAAGAAAAAGTAATCTGACTACTTTAATGAGTTACTTTGTCATGTATTTCTTTTAAATTGTAGCATTTGTTTTCATGAAGCAAAAGATCTGAATACTTTTTCCACAGCTGTTCAAACAGCTCATCTGTAAGCATCTTTATCTAAACTGTCTCTGGCTTCTTTGTCTTGTATTTTCTAACAAACCACCTCTCCTATTTTAAAAAAAGAACTGTTTCACATCCTTGCCCTTCACTTTGATGATTCACTGGGATTTGGTGACTTTTGATGTGGTCTTGTGTGCTTTTTGTTATCTGGCTTGAAAGTGACAGATAAGTAACAAAAGCAGAATGACTTCGAGCAACAGATTCAATCAGAATTCATAAACTCCAACTAAAGAGGAAGGAAACCATCACATATCGGCTGTTTTAATCTAAGCTATGTAGGCCAATCAATATGGTCTCACATCAAACAGCTCCTGTATAGACTGCATCCCCTTTCCCCCTTTCCATATGCCCTCGCTTGTCTGCATTCACTTTCCTCCTATAGCTAGCACTAACAGCTATCTAATCGTCAGTGGCACTTCTTTTTGCCCACTCGCCTCCACTGATGAAACACCTTAAGTGCAGAGACCACAGGAGAATATTTGTTGAATATGTTCAAGTATGTCCCCTCTGTCAGCTAAGCTGTGTGATGTCCAGGCGAGCTGCCACAGTGTACTGTATCCCATATATCACCTCCCATTCATGCTGCCACAGCCCCCTGCCACTGTTACTATAAATACAACAGCTGTGTTTCCATTATTAATGCAACAAGACGCCCAAGCCTTCCCCGGCCTGCACAACGCCGATTCATCATCTCCCATAAACTTTAAAACACCCACTGCTGCCTACTGCTGGTGCAAACGAACACACAGCGAGCAGGTGCATGGTGCATGCACACACACCAACACACACTTCTCTCCATGACAAGTTCACTGTTGAAGGAGGAGGCAGGCAGAAAGAGAAAATCAGGATGAAAACCAAAAATAACACATTGCATCTTGATGACAGACCAGTTGCAATTTGACTGTAATGAGATATGGAAGCAGAGGGCCGCCGCTCAGCGGAGGTGAATTGGATTAGACTCTATTCTTTCTTGCAGTAACAAATTGAGATACGATAATGTAGTTTAAAGGAGGCTACAGAGGCAGAAGAAATTAAGCTTTGTTTTTCAAATGCCATAGTTTTTCACTACAGTCAAAAGAGAAAAACCAAGCTATAGCTAGCTGAAGGTTTCACAAGTTCTGTCCCAAAGAATTTCTAAATAATGAGTATGTCCACCTATCACTACCCAGCAGGGGTCAGATAGTGGCCATTACCTATTTGTAGGGGACACTGAGGCGATAGCTCAGAACAAATCGGGCCCTATGACAGTTTTTTTCTGGTATTTTTCTTCATGTCTTTGGGGTCATGATGAAAGACTCTATTTCATTTTGGAGTTTTTAACAATAGTCACATCTGTTGTGGCAGTCATAAAAAACGTGAAATAATCACAAATAGAAATAAATGAAACGGTTTGTATTCCTGGACAAAAATGGTCATGATTTTTTTCATGCCATTTAGCACAACTTTGAACCTAATGTTTTTTCCCAGACAACATGCATCACCATGGCATCCAAGAAAACAGAGCTTTAAAAGAAGTGTTTGGTTTTTTGAAACACAGCAGTTTTAACATCTAAATCTAACCTGAACCTTAAGATATACCTTAACCCCAGCATAAAAGTTTTAATGCTTAGTCTTAACCAACTCACCCAATTCTACTTAATAAATTTGAAAAAATAATGAATCGAGTATGAAAAAAATGTTGTGTCTGATTTGAACTTGGGCATCTCGAAGGAGCAAAGAATTGATTCCCGCCTACCCCTCTAAACATGAACTTTTTAATAAGCTAAAGGTCAAAAATATCAAGTCCATTTCAAGGTTTGCAGCTTGTGTACCCCAGTGCAGACTTCTGAGAAAGAATTCATAAACAAAAAAAATGAATCTTTATTGAGGCGGTGCAGGTAATGGAAAAGACAACTAACTTAGTAACTAACTAACTAAAATTCATAATTCATAAGCACACACAAGGAAGTGTAGACAGAACATTGTATGGCTCAAGAAAGAACCAAGGCAAACCGAAGCTTTAAATTAGACACAGGGCTATCAGGGAGAGTGGAAACACCAGGGTAAGGAGATATAGCTGAAACTAATCAAGACAATAACAAAAGAGGAAAAAGTAAAAGCAAGGCACAAACTAAAGATGGTTAACAAAGTAAAACAGGAAGTAGCTTCAAAGGGAACCTGATAACTTGACAACAAGGTACAAACCACCACGGAGACTGACTAAACTAAAACACAAGGGATAGTATTCTCAATGCTAAAGAAAACCAGATAACAAAAGTAGCCAGAACTGAAAGCCAACCAGAGTGTAGAGATTAAACAGAAAATAGAGACAATAAGCACAAGCATAAAAAGAACCCTTACTGTAATTATAGAAATAAATACAGTCTCAAAAGTTTAAGTAAGAAGTCCCAACAGAAAACTTATAATAATCCAACAAAACCCACAGAGCATGGCATTTCATACATAAATGGCAAAGTATCAGTAGAACACATGTGAGATCACACAGATAAAAAAATGACATAAACGGACACAAAAATAATGAAAAAAAATTGTGTTCAGAAACACAAATCAGTAGATTAGAGGTTGTGAGCATTTCACATACACTGTGAGACTGCATTGGTCCCAGTTATCATTTGGAAACAGGTACCATCAGGTTAGTCCTCTGCATACAAATAGTTAACAGACTTGTGTTTAAATAACTTGAACAGTCAAAGCACATTTACTGTACATGAGCTGGAAAAAATCAGCTTGCCTGTAAGCAAAATAAAAGGATACTAGTTTAATTTTCTTCAGACTTATAATTATTAATACCACATTTGCTAACATGAAATCTGGGCTTTTTTTATTGTCTCCATGACAAGTTCATTGGCAAAGTAGGAGGCATACACAGAGGGAGAAACAGCATTAAAACCAAAAATAACACATTGCATCTTGATGACAGCTCAGTTATAGTTTGACTGTAATGAGATATGGAAGCAGAGGGCCGCCGCTCAGTGGAGGTGAATTAAATTAGACTCTATTCTTTGTTGCTCAGACTCAGTAACAAATTGAGATACTGTAAGAGGCAGAGGAGATTAAGCATTTTTTTTAATGTCATGGTTAATCACCACAGTAGAAAATGCAGAGCCAAAAGCTAAACTATGGACAGCTGCGGGTGTTACCACAACAGAGACACGCTGGAACTGAACCGAAGCACCTTTCAATCACGAGGAGCAAACCTGACACCAGCTGAAGCTTGCACAAAGCATCAAGTCACACACAATGACAGCAATGTCAGTGGACATCTTAGCGACACCACAGAGGTCCTGGACTGAGCTGACAAGTTATGCGGCATTTATTCCAGCATATGGACACTAATGACTGACTAAAACATCATGAAACGATCCAAAATCTGCCAAACAAGACCACCTGTTGTTCAAAAATGGCTTGACGTCAACATATGCCAGCATTTGCCTGCTTCCGCTTACACATTTTACTCTGTGGTTAAAGCAGGCTTCTCACAGAGAAGAGAACATGAAGTACTTACTATGGCTGGAAACACTTCTGAATGCTGCTCACAAACCTATGAGTCTGCAGGGAGACTAAAATTGGGATTTCCAGCAAAAACACAGACGTGTTTTTGTGTTTGAACTCATCTGAGATCAAAGAAAGAATCAAAATGGATTTTTTTCTGGAGATTTTTTATTATCCTTAACATTTTTTGGTTGTTAAAACACATGTAAAATATAAATGACTGTTTGGAAAAGTCAAATCAACCATTAGTATGAAAAAAAACCCCATACACTGGCATTTGAAGTGGAGCTACTATGCTTCTCCTTCTTCTCTGTCATCCACATATAAAGTTCAGACAGTGAATGCTTATATTAAAGATGTTTGAAGTTTCAAATGATGAAGCCGGCATATGCACAACTACTCCATAGAAGCCAAAAGTTCAGGCTTCAGACTGCTCTAAATGCTTCATTTGAGCCATTTTTTTTCTACTCTTGGTTCCATATGATGTCAGTGAGAGAGGATATCCCTAATATAGTTGTTATTGACAAGGGGCAGCCAATCAGAAGTAAGCTGTCTTAAAAGGAAGAGGAACGGAGCTAAAACAAAAGTCTGTATCAAAGCTCAGAATCAGCTAAGTTAGCATTATTTTCAACTGTTAATCAAGCAAAGCAAAGCTACTCAAAGTCTAAGAAATAAAAATATGGAGGTGGATATGGGCATTAATTTTCTGTATTGTTGTAGCTGCCAATCCCTGAGCTCATATTTACCACCTAAAGGCTGATACAAACAGTGCTTTCAAGTAGGAGGCTCATCTGCTGTCTTTCCCACAGGACCCAAATGCAGCATTACATCCTCCAGCTGATGCTTATGCCGCTGCCTTCAGCTTTGTGCACAAATACACAAACACACAAATTACACCCCACCCTACACTCTGATCATCATCCTGGGCCAGCATTGCTCCACTGCCGCCATGCATTCACTGCTGCTGCTGCTAAATATAGCAACCCCACTTTGATGATGCAGTGGTTACT